>JAHWFP010105750.1:108134-149665 GCA_023313725.1 Lithobius niger
AATTGTGTATTGGCTCAACTCCACTACTGTGCAGATGAGTAATAAAGTGCCACGTCAAGATAAAATTGGTTTTCAACAATTTGCTACTACCGTTTGCGTATAGGCCGAACCTTTCTCAACTTAGTCACCTCTTTATTGGCTTTTGGTTTGGTTTTAATTTTGTTGTAATTTGTTATATTTAGTTAGTTTTGGTGTGTTGATATCACTCCTTTGAAGGGCCGAATCACTCTCAACTTGGTGGCCTTCTTACCATTTTTTGGCTTTGTTTATTTTGCTTTATTTTTACACTTGGTTTATTTTTCGTGAATTGGACGTGAATACAATTTCTTTGCATTGTTGTTTAGATGTATTGTGATACACTAGTGTGTGCGTAGGCACGTACGTTAGTATACACGTTCTCATTGTCGGAACTTTGGCCGTCCAATGAGAGACGATGCCAACAATACTAACAATGGTTATAACAATATTTTTGTACTTACGCGCTCTCCCACGCCCTCCCTGTTACGCCCCCAGGCTCCAAACCATAAAAGGTATGCAGTTCGTATTGTAGTACACCCATTCGTCCAATTTCATAGCTGGAAGCCTTCCCGTTATCTCGGAATCGATGAATAATCACCCTATGGGATTTAACATGGGGATGAGCGGAGTAGCTAGCTAGTAACTAGTAACACATTTTCAACATTATTGAGGGGCAGATTTTGCATTGAAAGCAGCATAGCTGGCATTAAAACACGAGTTAATTTTTGTCAGGTGGGTCATTGCTCTTGATTTCAACACAATTTAAGCTTTTGTACCGCATGATTATTTTTCCCCAAGTACCTGAAATGTGCCCAACTATGCTTCGAGATATAAGACACTGACACAATGGCGTCGTGCTACAATGGTTTACAACCTCAACAATTGAATTGTTGTGATGTTTGTTGTGATGTTTGTTGCCTAACTTGGCGCGACACACTAGCGTGTGTCTAGATCATGTTTACCAAAACCGCAACGGCCAGTATGACAAATGTAACGACCGACGTGCAGATTAAATCTGCTAATATACACAACTACCCAGCCGGAACCCAGTTTATGAAATTCGTCCAATTGCTGCACAATTTTCTCAACAGTGGCTTTAATCTCATCGTTAATGTCAAGCGGCGAGACCAACCGACGAATTGAATGGCGTAAGTACACGGGGATTCACACTTTTTCACCATCAATTTGCAACTTCTCTAAAGTATCATTGAAATAGCCATTAAATTTTATTTGACACAAACGGTTTAAAACTGATGCTTGCAAGGTTTTGAGATGCCCACTGAGTTCCAACAGGTATTGTTGAACGTCCGTAGTTTCTGAAGGTTCGCTGTGGACGTACTTATTGCATAGCTGACCATAAGGCCTCGGCTATAAATGAAACAGTGGAGATGCAGACATTCCTCTATGATCGTCAATTTTATGTCGAAGCATCTCACCATCATGGCAATCGCTGCACCTTACTAGATGTTGTCTTTGATGTCGACGTAATGCAACGCATGTTGTAAAACTCACGCTACCTGTAGGGCACATATTGTTTTGTCTATCAGCAATTCTTACGTGTCTATTCAAGCCTCTCTGCGTATCATAAGTACAGCTGCACTGCTCGCACCCAAACGCTGCCAATATGCGCCATTTATCTAAAAAATAAAAAGAGAGGAAACATGACCGTAATGGTTCAAGCAAAAACTATTTACAGACAACAAAAACAAACAAAAATACAATATTAGGTTAAATTTCAAACGCATTCACAATAAAGAAAGTACCCATTGATGAATGAAGATGTCTGGGTATTGCATGGAGGCCAGCCTCTTAATAACATCGTAGGCTGGTGCCACTGGCAACACATTAGTATATAGTATATGCAATAATGACCACAAACAGAACTATACACAGTCTGAAGAGGCACATTATTATAACACCAATCCTTTGAACAACGTTTCTTCAAATATTGTAGGATAGAATTTGACAAAGGAAGCAACCAAAAGGGCTAGAAATACTCACAAGGGCCTTCAACGTCCCAGTGACTGCCTGAATTTTTGCAGCTATCCAAGTTTATCACGGCCCAGCCACGGCCAGAAGGTAAATGATTGGAGGGGAAAGTACCTAGATACGAGTGGCATCTCTCCTTTAAAATGTCGTTAATTTCTGCAGTATTCATTCTGTAGACAGCACGATTCGACGTTCATCGATCTCCAACAAAGCTTCTTCTCTTCCTGAGAATGAAAACTGTGACGTTATGAGTGAGCGCTGCAGCAAAATGCAAATCGACTCTTAACATACCATTTTTAACTAATGACACGTGGGATTCATGATTGGCGTACTGGTCTGGGGTCAAATCGTAACAAAACAAGCACCTGCCACTAGTACTAAAATCAGAGTACGAAATGTCATTCGCAGTATTGTGGAAAGGAATGCCTAGTCCAGTAAAAAATGCCATATAAGCACTGACATAATTAGACTTACTAAAATCACAAGTTAGTGGTTTACCATTTACCATTTCTCCATCCACTGAAAGAGTTAAGGACTCTAACGAAAATGGATCGAAATAAAATAGGTCGTTACCGTACGTCCCGTTGTCTGACCAAACCTATAACCACTCCTGAAGGTATATATCCATTATAAAATGTTGTCAATATGACCGCTGCTAACACCAGCGATGAGAGTATGTGCTTTATTTTCTGTCTAACGATACGGATATTTTACTGGACTAGTAGCAATCACTCGAGTATGAGCGAGCAGTATTTTGGGTGATGACGTCACTTTACGAACATAAAGACAAACATCAACTAATTCTATTATTGGCGCTAGCCAAGCAGTAACCCCCGGTGCAGTTAAATACAAGTGAAATTGCGGTTTATGAAGCACAAAACGAAACTTGAGCTCCGTTTTATTTATGATTAGTCTAGGTTACATAACGACGTCGTGATGAAGGCGTCCTAGAAGCTCCATGGTCGCACTGGTCGATGTGCGTGCATTCCTATTGGCTGCTGTCATCCAAAAAGAACTAGACAGTTGCGTGTCTTTGGCTTCTTTCCCGTAACTCAGTGATGTTTGCAGAAATGCTTTGTATCTGTAATTATCGTTAGTACCAGTAGCCAAGGTGCCATTTAAGGAGAGATCAACTTAGGAAAACATGGTGTGCAACCGCAGCGGCATAGAAGTCACATTGCCACTCTCAGCCAGCGTGAGCTCCTCACCAGGTGATTTCATGATTTTTACCTTGAGGTAAAGCAATGTTTGCGACAAATCCACATAGTCTTTGCTGCTGGGTAGGAACGATGGAAATTAAATCGAGCGAGATAGGCAAGTATTCTCACGAGGAACTGTGAATGAACGTCATCTTAGAGTCTGATGAGTGGAGTGGAGGAATGCAGACAGTTGATATACTAGTCCAAACACGTTTTTACAGTTTTTCGACGTTACATCCTTTCTTCTTACAATCAGTATCTTTTTTCTTTCTTTTAGTCCCCTTTCTTCTTCTCCGCCCTTCTCCACCCTGCAACTTAGTCACTGCATCTCCTACAATACCACCAGCAATTTCTTTTAATCTGGCTTTAGCCGCTTCTTTACAATTTTTGCCAGAAACAACATTGGTACTGATTCCCACACCAGTTTTTAGAACTTTACGACCTAAATAAGAGCCTATACTTTTTAGAAATGGGAACGCAATTCACCCTAGTTAACTCAGCAAAATGGCAGAACCGTGTCCTTGCTGGACATTTTCCCCATAATAAATAGGGATTCCGTCACGGGCTAGATTGATATAGTAATCAGTATACAGGCACCTCCCCATGATGGCAGCGAGTGATTTGAGGGGAGGGAAGTGTAACCACCCCCCTACATCTATGTCGTAAATTCAGAACGCAAACAACTCTACCATAACTTGCATATTCCACGGGGCTTCCAGTATCAGTTCGAATATCTATTTCTATGTTTTGAAACGAATACACATGTAGTGGGACGTAATGAAGCCGACGGATTTCTACACTAGTGATTTCACAGATTTCGCCTTCAACAGGCCTTGCCTGTACTTGGGACAGGCACACATTCCTGTTGTCCCACAGGCACGTTTCCTGGGTCTGGTGTTTGATTCCAGGTTATGTTGGCTTCCACACTTGCGTCAGCTTAAAGACAAGGCTTTGCGGGCGCTTAACATCTTGCGGGTCCTGTCGGGCACTTCATGGGGTGCCGATCGCACTGCCATGTTGCGCCTCTACCGAGCCCTTGTCTGCAGCAAACTTGATTATGCGTTCATGATCTATGATTCGGCTAGTGACTCGAGTCTCCAGATGTTGGACACTGTGGATCACAGTGGCCAGCGTGTGGCGACTGAGGCATTTCGAACTTCTCCAGTGGTCAGCCTCTATGCTGAGGCCTCGGAGCCACCTTTGGCCATTCGTCGGCGACAGCTTGCCGTTCAGTATGCTGTGCGTTTGCGTGCTGTGCTATCCAGTCCTGCTTGGTCCATGGTTTTGGGGCCAGACTTGCGAGTCGGTAGACGCAGGGTGGGTAAGGGTGATTTCCGCGATAGGCTCCAGCAGTCCTGTCAGGAGATAGCCTTTGAAATGCCCTGCGTCTTGAGGCTTGGGAGGATGCCAGTTGCCCCTTGGCTTGTCCCAAGTGGCAGTTTCATTTTCGCTCTGGCGTCCCTCCCGAAGGGTTCCACTCTACCAGCAAGGTACTTACAAGAGTTCCGGCGGCTGAGTTCTCAGTATGCCGGTTATCAGCGCCTGTTTACTGATGGGTCGAAGTCAAACGTTGGCGTGGCGTGTGCTTGTGTGTGTAAGGGAGTAACGGTTGCCCATCGCCTTCCATCAGGCTATTCTGTGTTTTCTGCAGAGCTTCTGGCTCTTGGTTTGGTGGTGGAATGGATCCTTGACCTTCAGGGCACGCATTTCATTATCTTTAGTGATTCCATGAGTGCCCTGGATTCCTCGACGAATTACAATCCTCGGAACCCCTTGACACAACGTGTCCAAGCTTTGCTTTCCTGCTTGCCTGGCCAGCGGAAAACCGTGCTTTTCTGCTGGATCCCTGGTCATGTTGGGATAGCAGGGAATGAGCAAGCTGATTCTGCTGCGAAAGGGGCCCTTTCTGGCCCTCTCGGTAGGGATCTCAGCCTTGTTCCCTCGGACGCCTTTCCACTCTGCGTCTGAGGTTACACGCTTTTTGGCAAACCTTGAGGGATGGACAGGACGGTAATAAATTACGGGCCATTAAAGGCACTGTCGAGGAGTGGCACTCGGCGTGTCGCCGCAGTCCCCGTGAGGAGGTTGTGTTGGCCCGTTTGCGCATTGGTCACACCCGACTTACTCACTGTTTCGTTTTGCGGGGGTTGACCCTCCTGAATGTTATTGGTGTCGACAGCCACTTACGGTCCGGCACTTACTTGTTGATTGTTGCCATCTTGATGGTGTTCGTCGTCGTTTCCATCTTCCGCATGACATTGCGCATCAGTTGGGCGATAAGTCTGTCCTCCTGTCCGGTGTTTTTCAATTTTTGCAGAAGGTACAGATGTATGACAAGATTTAGATTAGGGGTTTGAATAACATCTCTGTAATGTGTGGTGCAGTGACAACCCGGACCACTGCACTGTGACTGAGGTTGGCGCTAATGACCAAGTTGTCGACGTGCCATTAAGCCTCAATCCCCCCCCTTCAACAGGGACTATCCGTAATAACAAAACCCTTACGTCACCTACTAACTGAGGTTGTATGATATTGGTATAAACAAAAACGGCTTGTATAGGCGTTGTCATCACTTCTTTAACTGGGAATTTAGTGTTCACAACTGCCTCTTCTTTTTCGGTAAGATTCGGGAATTGGCTATAGTGAAAACCGAATCGTGCTGTCAGTTTAGGGTCTAGCCTGAGCCTGATGTAATAATTAGATGTGACGTCATTCATCAAAGAATACGGATGGGTTGACTCGTCATAAGCAATCTTGGGTAGGTCATACCCTCTACTTTTCATAGGGCTCTTACATTTGTTATCCCGTGCCTGTATGCCTTGATTTCTTCATTAATCTTCCCCATTAAAGCTTCATGTTATCGTAACGGTTCTCACCACTGGAGCAATTCAAAATAAAGTTCTCTTCAGTTGGTACCAATTGAGTAGATGGCCCTTCTTCTTTACCCGACTAGGGCGGCTCCTGTGCAGGGTCCCTGTACAACAAAGCTCGCAACCTGGCTTCATCTGCTTCGCTGCGTAGAACAACCCCGCTATTTCTGCATAACAAATTAGGGAAAGCAATTTGAGCTAAAGCAGCTTCTTAGGTCGAATCCAGTTCAAGAGGAGCAGATAAACACGTAGTATGATTTTGTAAAGTGTTTTTTGGAAATATCTGTATGCTGCCGTTAGAAGGAAGAGTAAGCCAAATCTCATCAGTCATAGATACAAACTGATCAAGTCGGTGACCAAACAGTTGGCAGATTCTGGATATTCAAGCCACTTGACTAAATATTCAGTATGGCCTGCGCGTCATTTAATATGCACAACTCTTTCTTTCTTGTAAGTATAGGGTGGAACGATTTTTTGTAGTTGTTGCCTGTAAAAAGTACCGAGAATGTCGGCCCCACCGTAATTGTGGACTTTATAGGTGTTAATTGGGTGCTTTCTGTTCAAGGATTTGACGTACATTATTTCGCCAGTCCGGTTTGGCTCGTACCTCTTACTAAAAATGTGTTTCTTTTTGCTCAGCCTCACTGGATCGTCTTTCTTAAACACCTTCATAGTTCTACTGTATAAATTGAAGAAAGCATGACCTTTGTTTCTCTTATTTACTTGATCTGGCGCAATCTTAATGCTATGGTGGTAATTTGCAACAATGTCGGGTAAGGCATCCGTGTATCTCTTCGTGTTTCGAGCGTGCATGAAACGCACAAGAAAACTGCACACGTAACGTTCGAAGGCTATCGCTTTAATGTCTTCATTTTCTGTATTGTACTTCTTAATACCGTATTGTTGCATCACCCTGGCTACGTCCCTGTTGAGGTACTCAGCAGGGTACTCAGACAAAGGTACCCTGTTGAGGTTCCTTTGTCTGACCAGAAAAATGACACTTTTTTAGGCAATTTACTAAAATCTTCCTTCAATGCTGGAGCAACAGAAAGGCCGTCCTTACGTTTTAAAAGTAAAACTTCAGCATATTTATTGAACAAATCTATGATGGTAAGCAGCCAGTTGTATGCGTCATTAAAAGAGGTTAAATTCGAATTATCTATTAAATCTGAGGATAAGACGTCGTCAGGACCACTGACACGCACTATATAATGTGAGAATCAACGAATCACAGGTTTAAAGAGTGAGTAGGTTTCTTGACCGCTGAGCCAGTCTTTCATAGTTTTTAATGGGTTATGGTGCCCACTCCCTTTAACGGCACAAGCAAGCCGTTGAATTCCACCAAAACTTTCTGATGACCTCAGATCAAAATACATTTTCGATTACAGCTGGTGCGTTGTAGCCATCGTAAGACTTGCACTTAAAAGTAATCATCACTTAAAGAAACTCTTTTTTCTTCTTCGGTAGGCAGTGCAAGAAAACCTGATATGGGTCAGATACGAGTTGCGTTGTTGATGTTGCTGTTGGCAGCACGCCACGATGAATAAATTGAGATGACTTCCGCAGCTTCTTTTTATTCGATATATGTTTTTATTACCTCCATTCCAGGTAAATTCTTCGTCTTTCTCTGGAGTTGCTTATTATCAGTAATTCTACCCAATACTAATTTAATGACATTAGTACCAGGTACAACTGCGCCATCTTCGTCGAGCAGCTCTCTCTTGCTATTGTATTTAATCATGCCGCTTTTTAAAAAACGTGAAATCCTGCCTTTGTATACGAGTGCCATGTTGGTAAAGTCAGGCACAAAATACTTCCCATGAGTTCCCGAAGGGGGGAGGGAGAGTGATGCTTGCCCCACCACGGCCGGCGCTATCTCTCATTGCTTCATCTAAACGGGAAAGAGGCTGGCTGTATAACGATTTGGTAGGGTCTTGGGAGGCGGGACTGAGGGTGGTTAGTGGTAGGGCATCCAATCCCGGATCTCGAATCCTGGGATCCTGGGATGCCGGTCACTTTTTAGTCCCGAAAAACCCGGGATTTCAGTTACCTAAACCCGGGATTTACGGGATTGAAAATAGGCTAAATTCGTATAAAAAGTTATAAATTAATAAAAGTAGTTGCTGGCTTTCCAACTAAAAAACGAGCGAAACGTATACGATTTGTTACTTCTGTAAAATCTTATAAATCTGAGGATGAGGAGGAAGGAAGGGAAACTGAGGAAACAATGCACGAGATGGGGAAGTTTGAATTGTTGACTCCTCCCAGTTTGGTCGACCATTCGACTCCAACAGTACGAGATCTTCCCATTTCTCCCAATGCATCCGAATATGCGACAACAGCTCCGGCTATGCGAACCGAATATGTGTCTACCAGTACAGGTCCAAAAGTCACTCCCATACTTGCTGCAATTCAAAACAGAAATTTTTCTACACCTCCGGAAATTACAAATTTTTCCTACCCTCAGTTCCTTGGATAGTCTGTTATCGGGGTAAGCCTAAGACAAACGCCGAAATTTTTTCTGCTCATTTTTTTCGAAAATCCCAGAGATTCTGACCCAGTTTTTGGACTGCAATATAACATGAAAATGGGAGAACTGTGCATGGCGAATAAACGCTTAAAAATATTTGAGAACGATCTAATTGTTGGCGGTAAACAGTACCCGGTACGATGAGCACTTTGGAGTTTGCTGGTTTTTAAGGACCTGAAATAAACTTCGTATCCTCCCGATGTCAAGGCATCTTCCACGTCTCTTTTGCAAAATACCAATGCCATCTATAAACACAATGATCCAGTTACTCAAAAACTCAAGACTAATCGCAGTGCCAAGTACGTGTCAATAATAGCACCCATTTGGGAGGATATGAAAACGAAGAAAAAGGGGACCGGCATGGTAAAAAACTTGGTATGCTACAACGGCGGATTACAGATACTACGACGATCGTAATGACCTGCTCCGGAGATTGAGGCATTTGTACGGATCAACTCGAGCGGGGCACGATGGTCACAGGAACGAGATGATAGAAATTTTATCAGACAAAAATCGTGACAAAAATATCACTTATCAGAATTTAGGTTTAGGATGAAAAGGTGTTTGTATAATAAAAAAGGAAAGCAACCAAGATGAAGTTTTGCATTAAATCTAAACGACACACATTTAGCCGACCCGAACCTCCTATTATTTCAATTTCGAAAAATAACACACGAATGGAAGTAGTGTTTTGTGATGTGTGTAGAAGCAAAAAGTCTTCATTGGTTAAATCTGGGGGAGGGCATTGTAAATAAACTCAATGACCATTTTCCTGGAGAATTACATTTGCTGGGGTATCAATATTGCGGGCCTGGAACAAAAATAGAAAAGATATTAGCTAGAGATTATAAAGGAATATACAATAATAATAAATTCATTTATACAGCAAAGAAACTGTATCGGACAGAGAAGGGATTGCATTCTCCACTTATACCCAGTCCGAAATTTAAAGAGCAGCTAACATGAATAAAAAGATATAATAAAAACATGGAAAAAGAAATAAAAATGCAGGTTAAATCATCCTTAGTCAAATGTACAATCTTAAAAACACTTAATAATAAAAATAAATAAAAAATAAATTTGCTGCAGATGCAATCGGCATGGCAAGGACCTAAGGTTTGTAACTGCTATTTGACATATAACTATAAAAATTTTGAATTACAAAAGTTTAAAAGTTTAAATGAAGACCTTGGCTTGGCTTTAGAGGGGGGGGGATGAGGCTTAATGGCGCGTCGACAGCTTGGTCATTAGCGCCAACCTCAGTCACAGTGCAGTGGTCCGGGTTGCCACTGCACCACACATTACAGAGATATTATTCAAACCCCTAATCTAAATCTTGTCATACATCTGTACCTCCTGCAAAAATTTAAAAACACCGGACAGGAGGACAGACTTATCGCCCAATTGACGCACAATGTCATGCGGAAGATGGGCTTGGCTTTAGAGGAAGGGTTGATGGAGATAGGTTGGGGTCACAAATGCCTTACCACCAAGGTTAGACCTACCAGTGACACAATGGTCTCTGATGGCATCGCCAAATGTGAGGGATGAGTGAAGGGAAATGCCAGGTATCATTGTCAATATTTCTTATGTAACCATAAAATAATGCATCACAAAGCTTGGCCAAGCCAGTTGTCAATCCTTATGTATAAAAAAACAATAATAAAAATTCACCACCGCCAAAGTGGTCAGCATAGTTGCGAGCCGGTTTTACCATACCAATCGTTAAGTAGCGAGAAGTTACACTGGCCTTTAAAGGAAACGATCAAGGTTCTCAATTAGCAATTCGCGACTGATTCCCACTTCAGAGTCTTTACTTACCATACTGGCACACAGTGCATTCCAGATTGGAACAATGCAAACTGAAAAAAAAAATTTTCTGCAGTTAAGTCGCGCACTACTTACTGCCAACGTCCAGGAATGTCCACGTATAAAATGTAAACAAGGTGCCAAATCAAAGAAAGGAAGATCAACTGTGGCCAGATTTAGCAAGATCTTATATGTCAGAATTAAATCGTAGTGTAAGCGTGTAAGTTCAAGGAGCTTTAGACCTATTCGAGTCAAGCGTTTAATGTTATTTACCTGGCATAGCCCCAGACGGCTCTTAGTAAACCTTCTGTGCACTGAATCAATCAAATTGATGTCTCTGGAGAGGTACGGCCACCAAACAGGCTGAGTGCATACTTAGAAGCTGGTGTGTAGCTGAACGGCCTGGTAGAAACCCAAATTGGTCTGGTTTAATAATAGAAGTCTCCATTAAGTATGGCATTTAGGTATCTCTAATAATAGCTTCCATAATCTTACACACCATGCATGTACGTGCGATAGGTCTGTAGTTTTCTGGGTTTGATGGTGAACCATTCTTAAAGACTGGTATAACAATAGCCGTTTTCCACTGTTCAGGAAGTAGTCCTTGATCAAAGGATAAGGTAAAGATTTTAGATAAGGGATAACTAATTTCGGCTGCTATTTGTTTAAGTAGGAGTACTGAAAGGCCGTCATGACCGTGTGAAGTACTAGGTTTCAGCTTTGTTATTGTTGAGAGAACAACTGACTGTATAAAAAAACTTTCTCACAACTGTTTTTCTGTGGCAATGGTAAATTTTGATTACCATCATCACGAATGCTATTTGGTGCAAAGATACTACTTAGTAACTCACCCTTTTCCAGGTTGTCAACTAAAAAGTCGCTTGGGCCGTAAGGCGGTAAGGATTGTCCAGACTGGGGTTTTTTTTTGGTGGACTTTGAAGATGGATGAAGTTTTTCCTCTCATGAAGACACGTTCTTCTCTTTTGCTGTGGCACTACTCAACATAGTCTGAATAATTTTTTCTAATAATGTTGTATATCCTAAGGGCCTCTTCACTACGGTTAATTTTAAATAGTTTCCAAAGTTTAAGTCTTCTATTTCTTGACATAAAAAAATGGGGAAGAGTGCGACAATGAGTTCGAGGCTTTTCCACAGGTCTTCTACAAAACCTTAAATGGTTATTTATGATCTCCAAAAACACTCCAGGTGCTACAAATATTTTGATTACCCGTAAAAATAAGATCATTATACTCCACTGTGCGTAGTGAAGCCCGAAGCCCCAGGTAATCTATCTTACTTTGGGTGGTTGTGTCTGACGACAGTGGTACCAACTCATTTACATTGTTAAAATTTAGTTTGAAGGAGATAACACAATCATCACTACTGCCAAAATGAGGTCCCACAACCAGATGAAAAAGAAGTCAATCATCATCTGTAAAAACCAGATCAAGAATATTTTTTCCACATGTGGACCTATCAACAAGCTGTGCAAGCCCCAAAGGGGTCATAAGATGAAGAAAAAGTCTATGGTGTGGGTCACTAGCACAATTTAGTTCCCAGTCAACGGTGGACTGGTTGAAGTCGTCAAGAACTGCATTAGAGTGTTTACCATTTAAAGGTTTTGTTATAAAATTGCAGACATTTATCACCACTTCGTCCCCCCCACTCTATTATCAGGTAGATAGTAAAGGATAAATGAAATGTTTGATTTGGGCACTGTAATAATTCTTCCCTCAACCAATGACCTAACATCCATCAGAACCACTGGTATCGTGAATTGAACAAGGAGTGCAAAGATCACGATAATGCCGACTCGAAAAGCTCACATTTAAACCAAACGCACTTTGCCGATGAAATTCTAATGTCTAAAGCTTGAAAAGTACACAAGGATCCTTCAGTTTCTTGGATTGAGGAATTAGCCGCATCGTTCATTAAAAAAATAATGCGAACAAAAATAAAGTTTGGAATGGGGGGGGATTGAGGCTTAATGGCGCGTCGACAGCTTGGTCATTAGCGCCAACCTCAGTCACAGTGCAGTGGTCCGGGTTGCCACTGCACCACACATTACAGAGATATTATTCAACCCCCTAATCTAAATCTTGTCATACATCTGTACCTCCTGCAAAAATTGAAAAACACCGGACAGGAGGACAGACTTATCGCCCAATTGACGCACAATGTCATGCGGAAGATGGAAACGACGACGAAAACCATCAAGATGGCAACAATCAACAAGGAAGGAAGGAGGTTTGCAATAGGAAAAAACCTAAATGGACCAACTTGTAAACGAACTCCACAAACTTACGAGGAAAAACTTTCCGAGACACAAAGTTATAGGTCTTAGCATGAACGATCTATGGCAGGCTGACCTAGTTAAAATGATACCATACGCTCACATAAATAAAGCTTTTAATTATCTACTGATTTGCATTACCATCATGTTCAAGTTTGCTTGGGCCATTCCTCTTAAATCTAAATCCGGTATAGATGTTCAAGAAGAAGCTTTCAAGAAGATACTCACAGGATCGATACCCCCTAAAAATTTACAAGTTAATTTAGGTTGCGAGTTCAACAATAAAGACTTCAAAGCACTACTTAGGTGCCATGACATCGACATGTACTCTATGTCCTCTGAGAAGAAAGCGAGCGTTGTAGAACGTTCCATCAGAATGCTGAAAACTCGAATGTGGAAAAGATTCACCAGGCAGGGGAATTACGAGTGGATACACATCATCGGCGAGTTGGTTTCATATTACAACAACACGGTTCATTCCACTACAAAGCTGAAACCTCGAGAAGTAACCAGGCGTCATAAACCGTTGCTGAGACGAACTAGTCATAAACAACTGCTGAAGAAACGCAAGTTCGTCGTAGGAAATAAAATCAGGATTTCTATAGTTAAAAAAATTTCGATAAAAGGTATTTGCTAAATTTTACTAACGAAATTTTCACGATTCGTTATGTGAAAAAAAAACCAACCAGTTATGTATATTTTATAGGATGAGTCAGGTGAACTGGTGCTCGTAGGATTCTACAAACAGGAACTTCAAAAAAACCATAGTCCCCGATTTATTTCTAGTGCAGCAAGCATTTCGTAAAAAGAAGGGAAAAGATGGGAAAATGCTTTATTTCGTTAAATGGAAAGGCTTTGATTCCAAAAACAACAGCTGGATGGATAATATAGATAGTTTAAGCTAAATTCACGTGCCTATAAGAGAAAGTACTGACTGCATCATCATAGACCCATCTCTTGTCATCGTAAGGACTGAAAGCCAACTTGTCGATGGTGACATTTTTTAGTTCGTGCACCTCTCAACAAATGTAGGACTCTTAGAGTTCTTACGACGCTATTAATCTATTATTAAACAGCACATTCTTGTATGTTTCGTGCACAACTTGTGCTGTTTTCTTAATGCCTTCGCAAGCCATTTTCTTCTTCCCATCCAATTGTAAAACACTGTAGAACTTAGACTTTAAACCTACAAACTCTGAAATTGGCCAACCCGTGCTCTCGTATTTCATCTTCCCAATACTTTTTTGTTGACGTTGGAGTGTAGAAAATGATCTTTAGGGTTATCTGATTGTGTCAAACAACGACACATCCTCTTCCATGTCATTGTAAACACCGTCCATTTCTATCGAATAACACAAACCATCCGCATCCATGACTAAAAGTTTACATCTCCGCGTTTCGTACTTTTTCATCATGTGGTCGTAGTGAAGCCTGTAGACTAGTACTTTGACAATTCCAATACGCTAAAACCAACCATGAAGGACTTATCCAAAATAATGTTTGCGGGAGTCTTTGTAAAAATTACCAAATCCTCACCTAGAGACATGAAACTCGTAGAGATTCATACTTCATAGCTTTCTTTTTCGTCGTTGCTATCAAGACGATTGTTTTCGATCGTTTTCCCCAAAATTGAATTATTCGTCAGTTTGCAGAGGTTTTTGTCAAAATTGTTAGTAGCCGGTTGCCGTTTCTCGTTATTAAACTCTTGTAAGGTTTCAGCCAAGGGGCTTGCTTAAAGCTGATGTCTCTGAGTATTTTCTTGAGAACCATGCCGAGAGAGATGTAATATTTCAAATTCCTATAGTGCACCAGTTTATCATTGAGCGAAAGTTAGTGGTTAACTTTAGGCCTTTGCTGTATGTTACCCGCAAGTCCTCGATTGCCCGACGGTTGAAAGGAGAAAGTATAGACTTCGTGATTTTCATGTGCTCCGGAGCTAACGGGAAATCATTGTGCAATGTATGAAGCATCTCCGGGTATTCCAAGTCTACTTCTAATATCAGCCACGTATCAATCTCGTCTCTGTAATATATGTAGATTTATATCCACAAGCCTGAAATGAAATGAAATGAAATGAAATGGGCTTTTATTTTCAATTTTTCAAATAAAGAATGTATGCAAAAGAAGACATGAAGTCTTTTGGTGCCCGGAGAAACAATAAAAGGATACTAAAAATAACAAATGTAAATGCACAACACTATAAAAATAACAAGTAAAACATACAGTTAATAAAAATTCAAAAATACTAAGTAAAACAAATAAAAATAAAATAAGAACACAAGAAATCCTAAAAATAAACCAAGAAATTAAACTGGCGAAAAAAGAAGGAAAGAAAGAAAAACTGTTAGTACAAAGGGGAAGAAACTTTTTTGAACACTTCTGTAAAAAAGTTCTTACGAAAAAGAAACACACTAGTGGCAGTTCTAATGTTTATTGGGATTGAATTCCAAATCCTTGAAGTTTGACCCGCTAATGACAAGTTACTTATTTCGGTCCGGTTAAAACTTGTGTGACAGTTTGAAGCATTACGACTGTTATGGCCATGGACGGAAAAACTGTATCTGAAAAAATTATTAGACGACCTGCTCTTAAAAATATGAATACCACCTCTGTAATAAATAAGCTCATTGACGGGGAGAATTTTTGTCACCTTGAACAAAGGCAAACTATGTTCCTTAAAAGGTCGGTGCAGTATTGATCTTACAGCTTTCTTTTGTAACTTTAAAAGACGGATTTTGTTAGTTTTACAAGTATTCATCCAAGTTAAAATGCAACAATTGAGATGTGGATGAATAAGAGAGTAATAAAGTTGACAAAGACAAGATGATGTAAGGTTATCTTTAAGTTTGTATAAAATGCCAACTCCTTTTGCTATTTTGGTAGCAATCAATTGAATGTGGTCATTCCAACTTAAATGAGAATCAATTTTAGGGCCTAAAAATTTTATAGTATCAACTTGTTTAATGGGCTGGTTATAAATACTGACACTGGGTTTTAAATTGATAGGCCTGGCTCTAAAAATTAAGAAACATGTTTTTTGAATATTAAGTGATAGCCTATTTAAACTTACCCAATGGGATACGTTGCTTATTTCTGTGTTAACAGTATTTCAAATTCGGCTAGATCATTTCCGAGAGATAAAAAGTGGTATCGTCTGCAAATAAAATCGACTTAAGTAGCTTAGAAACTCTAGGAAGTTCATTAATATAAATTAAGAAAAGTAATGGTCCCAAAATGGAGCCTTGTGGGACACCATAGGTAACAGGCCTAAGCGAAGATGAAGAGTCAGCCAACTGCACATATTGGTATATGTATTTTAAGAACCTATTGATCCATTGGTTGGCAATACCCCTGATACCGTAATGGCTTAATTTGTTCAATAGGCGTTGATGATTTACAGTATCAAAAGCTTTTTTGAGGTCAATAAAGACTGCAACTGTATACATGTTTTCCTCAAAAGCTTGAATAACATCTGCAGTGAATTTGAGGGTTGCATCCTTGGTACTTTTTCCAGAGCGAAAGCCGAATTGGTTGTTGTTTAGAACTTTATTTTTCTCGAAGAAATTAGAGAGGCGATTAAAAACAATTTTTTCTATAATTTTTGAGAAACAAGACAGTATAGAGATTGGCCTGTAGTTGCCAATATCGTGTGTATCACCAGATTTATAAACAGGCACAACTTTTGCAAGTTTTAGTTGATCAGGCACTTAACCGTGTAACAGAGAATGATTGAAAATCGAGGTTAAGGCATGAGCTATTATAGGCGCAACAAGTTTAACTACCTTAGATGATAATCCATCGTGTCCAGCAGCATTAGAAAAAGACATCTTGGAGATTTCAGAAATCACTTCTGAATTAGTACATGGTCTAAGGAAAATTGAGCTTTTTAGTGGTGGCGAAAACATATCAGGCACACCAGTATTTACCTGGGGAATAGCTTCATCTAATTCTGCACTAACTGAGCTGAAGTACTTGTTGAAAGCTGTAGCCATCGACAGGGAATCCGTGATCAGCTTTCCATTACAACATGGTGACTGGATTGGTTGCTCATTTTTCTTTTTACCCATGAGATTGTTCAAGATATTCCAAGTTTTCTTCATATTACTGGATGCCATCTTCAATCTCTCTTCAATATATTGTTTCTTTCCTAATTTGACTACTTTAATGTGAATTTTATTAAACAATTTATATTTTTTCTCATTTACTTCATTGCAATTTTTAATAAAATGTTGGTACAGTTTTGATTTAGTAGCACAAGAATTAATTATTCCTTGTGTAATCCATGGGCTGTGTCTACGTTTAATTGATTTCTTAAAGGCTCGAAGAGGAAAGTGTTTGTCGTATGTTTGTTTAAATGCGGAACAAAAATGTTGATACATCATGTTAACATTATTTAAACCTACGGGCGGCTTAAGATCAATTTTAATAAGATTATTTTTAAAAGCTTCGATTGCTTTATCACTGAAAATGCGGGTACAATATTTAACATGCTCCTACTGCTGAACAGCATTGTAGAAATAAGTTGTGTGAATGGTTATTAAATGGTCAGAGATCGGTTCGTTTAGAACGCTAGTGAAATATGGATCAGTGACATTGTTGCAAAAAAATATGATCGATAAGAGTTGCTGATGTTTTAGTTACTCTTGTAGGTAGTGTAATTGTTGGTGTAACGCCAAAGCTCTGTGTAACGTCCAAGTATTTAGAAAGAGATTTATCACTAGAAAAATGTAAAAGGTTTATATTAAAGTCTCCTATTAAATAAATTACATCATTGCTTTTGCGGAGTTTACCCAACATATTTTCAAGATGAAG
Organism: Lithobius niger; assembly: GCA_023313725.1. Classification (NCBI taxonomy): domain Eukaryota; kingdom Metazoa; phylum Arthropoda; class Chilopoda; order Lithobiomorpha; family Lithobiidae; genus Lithobius; species Lithobius niger. The sequence continues at coordinate 125,655 of JAHWFP010105750.1, forward strand.
TTGAAAATCATCAATGTTACCATTAGGAGGCCGATAGACACAACCAACAATAATGTTTTTTCCATGAATTTTGAATTGAACAAACAATGACTGAGCAGTGTATCTACCCGTCCCGAGCTCAAGATCATGCCTGATTATATATTGCAAAGAGCTTTTAAGATACAGCATCACTCCACCATGATCGTTATGCATTTTACCTTTGTTATTACCAAAGTTGAAGCCATTCATATGGTAAATATGTTCAAAACCGTCTTCAATCCAGGTCTCAGATAATGCAATGACGTCAGGACTATCACTAATGTTATTTATTATGGTTTCAAGTTGTTGGTGATGAGCATGCAAGCTTTGAATATTGAGTTCAAGGATGGAGAATGGAATTCCATTGCTATTAAATTTAGATAATGCCTCATTGAAATCATTGCATGAATAGTAAAAAGAAATCTGGAGACAGTTAGATAAGAGATTAGCTGCAACATCGAACTGTCCTATGTGTTCCTTTTCAGTTTGGTTAGCACAAAAATCATTAGAAGAAAAATGTGACATGTAAAGTTAAAAAAAAAATATTAAAAAAATTTATACAGGCAGGGAAAAAAAACAAAATTGTAAAAAAAAAAATGCTAGTAAAAAAAATTATAAAAACGAAATTTGCAAAATATGCAGATTCAAGAGTGTAACCGAAGAGAAACCGTAAACCAGGGAGCTTGGATTACATGTAGCTTTGATAGGGTGGACCCACTTAGTTTTACGCTTTACCGCGAGAAACCGTGCGCGATTTTGGGAGCTGCTTTGCATACTTCAAACGCATCTGACGTTTCTGCTCCCATTTTTTGCGCCATTTTAATGATTCTTGCATCTCATTAGCTTTTGATTTTTCCGATGAATCGACACAAAATTGGACTAACAAACGAACGTGTATGCATCATCAAACATAGGCCGACCGCTCCAGTTGCTTAAATTGTTTTAAAGTGCAATAACCTACCAGTACAGTCGACAATGCGACTGAATATCGCAACGTTTGTAATCAGAAGGATAGCACCGTCACAAGCGACCATCGTAAACGCATGCCATTGTTTTGGTTTCAATGCAACTACGTCAGCTACTCTTGTATCGGGTGATCTGGTAAGAATTTACGTTTTGTTTTAATAATGTGTAATTTAACGTTCAGTAAAGATTGAGCGATCAGATATTTCATAATTATTCGTTAATTTTGTTAAAAACTACTGGCTAGTTAAAAGAAACCTTTTTGTTGGTTCCGAAAAACCAAGCGTCGTCTGCTTTGAGGATTGGTTTGGGAGCAAAAACGTCGCTAACTGAATCTCGCTCGTGTATACCTTACCACGAGAAATAGCTGTGCTATAGCTCAGACGCGTTCAACTGAGTGGGGCCACCCTATCAAAGCTACGTATAATCCAAGCTCCCTGGCGTAAACAAGAAGACATGTTTAGGGTTTGAAAGGCAGTTTACATGTTCAGGGAATAAATATTAATAATTAAGCAAAATCAAAAAATCAAAAAGTCATAGGATTGAAAAACAAAGGGAAAAAATGCATTTTGCACGAAACAAAATCATCAGTTGGCTATTGCTGACAGCTCTTCAAACGACTGGATAAAATGTTTCTTTTTAGATTTGTCCAGCACAACAACTTTTCCGGCAGCCGTTCACACCTGCTTAAGTCCAAATTTATCAACAGCAGCTTTTAACAGGTTGAGTCTTGTGCCGGTAAAATCTTCTCTGACAGTTATTTTGTGCCCCGCAAATTTTTCTTCCAGCGAAATACTTCCGCCTGCTTCCTATACGAAACGAACTTGACAATTATTGGGCGTGGCCGATTTCCGGTTGCACGTCCGACTCTGTGACTACGGTCAATGTCACGAAGTGTCACCCCTACTTTTAACCTGTTGCAGAACAGATCAACAGCGACAGCATCTACATTTCCCCCCTCCGCCTAAGGCACACCAAAGATACGGAGGTTATTTCTCCTGGAATATTGCTCATGTTCGTCAGCCTTGCAGGCCAGTTCCTGGCGAAGTTGTCTTCCAGCACCCCGTCATACACTCCAGTCGGTAGATACTCGCACATTACACAACCGTACAAGTTGTTGAAGTCCAAAAATATGATGTAAGAACTCTTTTTAGCAGGGTCGAAGGTAGATGGTATCTACGGTACATGGCGTTAGCTAGCTATAAACGAGACACTGCCACCTTATACCCTTTTCCACTGTAAGATGCATGTCAATAATAGAGAAGAGATGCAAAGACACTCCCGTCCTCTTGAGTGCCGCTTCACAAGATAGGGAGGATGTAGAAATGTAATGGGAGGGGTCCATTCCGTAACTAGCAAAACTTGTCGCTCTAAAGTTTTCAAAGACATCTGCCAAAAGTCCAACATCTGTCCACAAATACAGGTCGTGGTAGTCTCCAAACGTTTTGCATTTGGCTAAATCCCAAATCTTCATCGCGTGTTTGTACGATTCGGAGCATATCGCTCCTTTCAACAACGAAGTAAACACTAACAGTGGAGGTAAACACTCTTCCTCAAAAACTTTCACGTTTGTAAGGTATTCGTACGGAATTACACCTTTAGACGTAAGGCCTCGTACGAGTTTCATCTTCACCTTCGAAAAGCTTGTCCGTAATGCTGAAGTGCCTTATGTTTGAAGCTAAAGTTTTCAACGATGCCGTCATAAATGCTAGACTATCGATGAAAGTGAATCCACCTAATTTCATGCTGCTGATTCTTTCCTTGTTCTTAGCGATAATCCTCACATTATGCAGAGCTTTCAAATCTTTATACGAATTCAAAGCCTTCACGACGAAATGACTGACGTATTTTTCGAAATTATGCATAATAACCGCAATGTTTTTGTTCAAAGTGTAAGCAAAGTTACAAGTGCTGTGTGTGGCACCTCTAAATTCACCGGTGAAGTGGTCGTGGTCTCGTACCCTTGTAAACCCATTAAACTTTTCTTGGGGAGGGGTAAATGCACCGTGTTTGCAAAGATGACACATCTCAGCTGTTTTGTATAGCAACCACTGCTCATTGTTTAAACGTTTCATTCGTTGATTATGGGAATCCACGTAAGTCATGATCTTTTCATGCTCATCTAATAAAGATTCGAAGAAAACTTGCACGCAGTCTACTCCTCTGTGGAACCTTTTGGAAAATACTTCACTTAAATTGTCCACAATCACATAGGCAAAACTGGAAGCTGGGTGTAAGTGGTTAACTCTGGTGTATGGATTGTTTCCATCACAACTGTGGACTGGTTGGAGTGCTGTTTCAAAGTCCACACAAGCTATGTACAACCTTTTGAGTTCGTTCTTGAAATTCTTAAACTGGTAACATCATTGTTGGCCAATGCGGTCTTTTGAAACTGAACTCCCTCGCAGGTTCTCGTTTTCATACCTGAAACGATTTTAAAAACCGTGTAGACAACGTTTGCAAAAGTATTTCAAGTTTCTGTTGGGGTTGAAACTCGCGCTGAATTTGTTGACATTTTTATCATCACGTAGCGTCCATTAAGAAGAAGCAAGTCAACGTGATCCTTACTTTTAACTAAGGAATTCACGCAATAAATGCAAGGTTCGTCATCCTCCACCAAACCAAACACAGATTCCGAAATGTTGGAATTTTCGAATGCCGCTATCTTGGATAAAGGAACGGAGTATTTATCCAACATACTGACTATTAACTCGTGCGCACGAGGAAGGGAATGTTTCGCTTCCCAACCCAATCATATTGCAAAGATGGAATGGGGTGTATACTAGCCAACACGGATCACGAGAAAACATCATGTTGGGAAGTGCTATGTAACCTTTTCATGCAAAGGGTGTTTAGATTCCTACGCATAGTTCAGTGCACACGCCATTGCTTGACAACCCATCCACTTCCTTCTAAGGCCAACTGACCAATACTATACAGAATCTCGTTCAACATTTCCGAGCGAATCTTGTTGCTCCCACTCTGACCAGGTTAGAGTTAAAAAAAAGCTTTAATAGTTCCGTATTATCCGTCGCTTTTCAAAGAGAATGCATAATCCAATTTGAGCTTTTATGTTTACCATAAGATATTGACATTGTTCTAAAAGATTCCAATATTTAACCTCATACCGTTCCAACAAAATGAAGGGTTCGTAGTGCATTTCATCCCACGCAAAATCACGCTTGAAAGTCGAGAAGCAACTGTTGAAAGCATCACACACGAGATCAAACCCACCTAAATCCAAACTGAATGGCCGTACCCCGAGTTCGGTATCGTCGGTCACCTCCGTCTTGTCTTTGAAATCATGAATCATGTAGGGCAAGGCCCAATCGATTCTGGTATCCTTTCTTATAAGTACAACTAGAGATCTGACGTTGTTGACTACAAGTTTGAAATTTGCGTGTATTTGAGAAATTATTTCTTTCTTCAACAGAGGTTTGAGTTTAGAAAAAGACAATTTATATCTTTTTTTTGAAGACTGTCTAATTCCCCTCGCACGTTGTTTTTCTGTCCCTGTACACTTGTGCTTTTTATACGCGAGCTGATTAAAACGCGAGCTGATTAAAGTAAGCCACACTGCACGATTTACAGGTTACATTACATTTTCCTTCGTGACGGCTTTCGTGCCTCCGTTTATATGGATTGTTCCTGAACGTCTTTTCGCAATATTGACCTAAGCAAATCTCATTGTCTGACATTAAAAGATCACGTTTTTCTTCTTCGTCAATCATCGTTGGTCCTTTTTTTGTAAATTCCAATGTCGAAACTGTCTGTTCTTCATCGGAAGAAAATTATACGAACGTGAAATCCTGGTATGAACTACAGCTCGTTCCAATTCGGGGAAATACTTCCAACAAGCTTCGCAGTAATATATACCCCCAAATTTGATTTTTTACGGGCGTAATCATTTTTTCATCACATCAGTAGTAGTGCGCCAAAAATTCATCGTAGGAAGAAAATATTCGCAATCGAGACAAGTAAAATTTACTCCGCAAGGCTTCTAGAAATGATTTTCCACCACTTCTTGCGATAAAAACTCAACTTTGCAATTCTTGCAGTGGAACCTCGAAACCACATCGTACTGGGCAGCCATGGCTGATATAAAGATCTACGGAATTATCTATGCCTTTTATACCCACCGCTCGCTAAACTAGTCCAAGGCAAACCCATGTGATAGAACATTACACGATCGTATCCTCCTCGATGTAAAAATACCCATACGGGTGAACCAAACAGCAACTGTAAAAAAAAACCTCCCAAAAAATACTCAAATAGGAGTAGGGTAAAGAGGCCCATCTGCAGGGGTTTTCCTGATGAGTTGCTCAAAATGGGTTGCTCTGCGTTTTTCCCCCCACTACCAATTACAGCCAGGGTGAAACGTTTTAGCAACATGATCTGGCACTACTTCTGATCTGGTGATCATTCTACATTAATTCATGCCTTTGTGGTGTACATTAGGCCAATTGTTGACTACGCGAGTCAAGTCTGTCCCCACATCTGATTAAGAATATTACTTTCTTGGAATCTGTTCAGCGATTTTTTGCCAAACGTCTCCCTGTCTTAAACGTATACCCTACAAACAGCGACTGACCATTCTGGGTGTTGAATCATTTGAACTGAGACATCTCGGGTGGACCTTTGCCTGCCGTTTGCAATACTACGTGGTTTTGTCGACTTCGATCAGAGGAAACAGCCTCACTATGGGTCACTATTTGAAACTGTCTGTTGGAGTGGTAAGGCATGACTGCGCAAAATGTTTCGTCTTTAATCGTGTCGTCAGGCCATGGAATGACTTGCCATCCTAGTTAGTGGGATTGTCGAGCCTGAAAAACTTTAGGGCCGGGCTGAAAAATTTTATGTACCAAATTTCTTAGATGTTTTTAAGTGTTTTTTTTTATTTATTTTTAATTGTATAATTCTTTTATCCATGTGACCCTGTGCACTGTGCTTAGCTCCTATATGTTTTTGTTTCTTTCCTTTTGTAAGCAGGTGTTCGCGGATGATTGATTCATCCTTTCCTGGTTTTTTCTTTATGCCAACTTTCAACAATAAAGTTTCTTATTATTATATACCTGGAATACTCTTAGGCCTTCAGTGCTATTAGAATTATTTCCTTATCCAAATATGGGTATCACTTCCAGTCTTTACGCAGTTTCAAAGTATTTCACAAAAATAGCCTCTTCTAATATCAAACTGTACACCCCTCGGCAGTCAATGCTAATGGAATGTTCTCATTAAAATACTTCAACGTTACTCGTTAAATCAATTCCTCGCAGTAAAAATTTATAAACCGGTTCAAAATTAGTTGAGAGAGTAATTGGATAGTGTTTAGCTGGAACACTTACGCCGGTTTCACTCCGTGGATAACAGTCTTTCCTTTTAGCTCGTAAAGCCTGAAAACCTTAAAGTATAAACCTAGAGCTGAACAGCGGAAAGTCAGCACGAGCCAGCCGTCGTCAACAAATGACGAACGCCCCCAAATAAGCATTTGAACTCGCAGCCTCCTTAGCGAGACAGCCATACCCCGGGCGCTTGAACTGAAGATATCCAAAATCCGACCAATTTCTCCACTGGCCACACTAACAGTGATTACATGGTGGCAACAGGTGTTTTTATAATGCATGCGCTATTGAAAAGTAACAAATGTACGTAGTAGTGGTAAAAGGCAATATTGAGGACCGAACGAATGAACGAATACCAAACCTCACCCCACAGGACCATACCCCTGGGTCGCCTCACCCCCGTGCCTAACCCCCAGGCCCCATCCTGGGCCTCTCCCTCCTCTAACCATTGAAAATCACGATCTGGATGAGGGCGGGAAATCATATTTTGTCGATCTGGATGAAGATAGTTTTCGTCACCCCCCAGGCAACACCCAGAAGGACCTCACCCCACGGGCCCCACCCCACAGGACCTCACCTCACGGGCCCCACCCCACAGGACCTCACCCCCTACTTCCGTGACGTCGATCTGGATGCGGGTGGGAAATCACATTTTTAATGAACTGGAACGAGGCTCCCCATAACCACACGGGATTTGAACCTGGACGAGGGAGGGAGAGTGAATTTTGATGATCTAGATGAGGGTAAAGTTACCCAGGGCGTTAATATCAGGAAGGGGGTTTATTGTGCCTCCCACAAACCATAGGACTCGAACCTTTGAACATCATCGATCAGGATGAGTGTGGAAGAGTGCATTTTTTGACGAAATGGATGAGGACGAAATTTAAATTCCCGAATCTACGGTGCTCTATTCTAAATACGCCATGATGGCCCACTCTTGAACCGTCTCAAGTTCTAGGTGCATAAAAATGTTACCTTATCATTATGTATCATAAATGCAATACTTATGTAGAATATTATTGTCCTTTTCCGCTTCTTTACTCACCTCAGCCCCTGAGCTGCAGTGGTCTCCAGTTAGTCAAGTAGTCACGTACTATAGAGCACAAGAAACCTTACAGTTACAAGTAGTGCTCTAGGAAGACTGTGTGGACACGGGGTGAGTTTGTCCTAGGCTAGCTGGAAAGAGACGGTCTCTAACCTCGCACCTATTGATGCATGGTTCTGCAGTCTGAGATTTCTTTCTCTCCCCTACATAGCACTGATCAGCTTCTTTACACCGAAACAAAACAACAACAAAATCACAAAAGTGCACGTTTTTCCCCCTTAATTGAAGATTGTGATGGGCTCCAACCATGATGCCCATCACCATGATGATCAACCAAAATAAAACGATGCAGCGTCACCCCCCCCCCCCCCAAAAAAAAAATCTTCAATTAAAGAAAATAATCACAGAAAACATGCACGTGTACTTAGAATGGTGTTGTATCTGGTTCCACACTCCAACCAAGTCACTTAGAGCCAGACATTAAGCCTCCAATCTTTAACATAATTCTAGAAATAAAAATAAAAAATAATTACTACACTATAGTTGTATTAAGTATTTAATACAACTAAAAGCACATCATCGAAAGAGTGCTCCTGTTGAGTAAAACAATGTGTTTTTGAATTATCACCTAGTTTACACTCGGTACTACACAACAATCTTTGTAACAATGCAACAAGCCCTTCATCCCAGGTCCGGAGTATTGGGATTTACATCACAGGCCTGGAGTGCTAAGATCAACAAAGGGCCACACTCGCACAACAAAGAACGAATCATGCTGACGTTCTTTTGCTCAGAAAGCTTGACAATGCGACTGTGCGTGCAACAAAGTTTGCAATAAAAAAGAATCCTAATGCCGATTTTCCCCTTCAGCAAACAAGGATGATGTTGCAATAACAATGAGAGTGAATGCACTTTTCGTGTAGTCATCGTGGCTGAGCGGTGAGAGAGCTCAGCCTGGTTGCTGGAGGTTTGCGGATCTGGTCGAACCCCTGGAAAGAGGACCTTGGCAAAGTCTCCGCCAGGACTGCCGGCCAGGGTAGCGTGAGAGGCTACCATCCTCCTTCAGCGGCTATGGGATGTATTCTGGCAAATTCTGGACAATCTTTCGGCCCCGATGATGATCAGATGTTTCCCGGGTCGAATCCCCGGGCTGGCACCTCCCTTTACCAGATTTCTTCTTCTCCCAAAATAAGCTGGTAATGTTCAAAATTGAGCCGGTTAGGCCATACAAGCATTAATTGCTTCGGCTGACGTAAGGCTAGTCAAAATTTTAAAAATCTAAAAAAAAAAGAAAAAAAAAATTGTTATGCGACTGGGTGTCAAGGCCTGTGAGGCCTCGACATTAATAATCTCAGTACATGGAAAGCGGCTAATAACCTTAAATAAAGGGTTTATACCATAACAATCGAACAGATTTATGCTTAGCACTATTTAGTGTAATCCTTAAGTTCCACACAGTCGTCGATCTTCTTTTTTCATTCACCCTTCCTTTTATCAGTGGCCCGCATCAACGAGTTGTCATTCGATCACGAGGAGGCGGATGATAACGCTTCCGGTTCCGCCATTCTGGGGAAGAATTTTTTTTGTAAAAATTGGAAAATATATAGAATTTATTCTAGACTAAATAACACACTGAGAGTATAATTTGTACATCATAACGCCTATTCACAAGTCATGTGTTTCTTTTCGTACACATCTTCGCTTTACATTGGCAATGGTTTTGTCTTCTTTCGTCATACTTGTACGACACAATGATATTCTTTTTCTAGCTTCTTCATTAGCTTTAACCTTCTGATCTTCTTCCATATTTTCACGTGCTGTTGCTATTCTTTTTCTATCCTCTTCATTAGCTTTAATTTTCTAATCTTCGTCCATATTTTCACGTGTAGTTGCCATTCTTTTTCTATCTTCTACATTAGCTTTAACCTTCAGATCTTCAGTCATTTCTATCTTTACGTTTATTTGCAGTCTTCTCCCGCATCTGCTCGGCCTTTCTGAGTTTCTCGTCAGCTTCTTTGTTGACTCTCACCTCCATCCTATCTCGTCTTGCAACATCTTCCCCATCTTTCACCATTACGGATATCAGCTTGCTTTTCAGAAACTGAAATGAATCCGCGTATGGCAAAGAGGTTTACTTGACACATTTTGAGGCATTCTTCACGAGCTTCACTGACTTGAATGTTTTCTTTATTCTCAATCGTCTTCCCAAAAACCGAATTATTTAGCAATTTGTAAAAGTCCTTCTCGAAGGCATTCGTCGTGTTCTGCCTTTTTTTCGTATTCGCCTCAATGTAAGGACACAACCAAGCACGCTGATGGAAACAGAGAATCCTGTAGGTATGATGCAGACCCATATTTATCTTCTTATCGTGTAGAGTGGAAACCAGCTTGACGGTCGGTTTGATGTTGTGGTCAATCTCTTTCGCGACTCTTTCTGTAAACTGGGACACGTCTTTATTGTCTAGTTTCTCCGGTGCCAAGAGGTAGTCGCTGTGTGATTCGTGCAGCTCTACCGGATAGTACAGATCAACTATCAAGATGTGTCCAGTATCATCGTAATCATTGCATTTTCTAGGTTAAATTCTCGAATTTCCTTCGTGGTAAGCCAAGTAAATTTCGAAGTAGGAAGGGCTCGCTCATTGCTTTACCGTACAAGTTGTTGGCATCGGCGTTCAATAGGAAGATGGAATGTTTTGTTAAGTCGTAACTTTCCATGTAACTGTTGTTAGCGACGGCATGACGATTACCTATGTAGGCTAACCCGCCTCTTATCCCAGATGAAATAAAATTGTGTTTGTTCACGTTGGTAAACAACTCTAATCCCACTTTAGTCATGCACAGAGCTGCTGCCCAACTTAAACAGCCACTGCCCAACTTGTACTGGGGTAAACAGGTAATAGCATGGGCCCAGTCTGTAAGTGGTTAAGTATATTCTGGAAAAGCATTCAAAAGCCTGCGCCAAGATGTAAACGTCTACCATCTGGCAAACGGCGTGGTAGCTGGCAAATGTTTTGTCCCTCAGCTGGTTCCATATAACTTTGGCTTCTTCGTAATCACCGTCGCAGATTCCTTCTTCTTTGTTGGCCGAGTAGAAGGCTTGTTTCGGGGGTAGCTACGTCTAATCATACACGCTTTCATTCGTGACGTATGGGTAATGGCCCTTCAGTGCAAGCATTTCCAAAATCTTATCATTGTACCTGGGAAATAGTTTACCGAGAAGACTTTCCTTCGCCCGCAAACTTTTCGTCAAGACATTAAACTCTCTGCCGCTCATCTTGTAATTTTCAGCCAGAGTGGCGAGGGAGGTGCTCAAGAAGCCGAACGTATCTAAAAACCTGATTGTAACCCAAGGCAGATCTTTTTGTGACGCACGAACAAGTCGACATTCATGCTTTGGAATCATTCGGAGGTCCTAGCTATGATTTGTACTTCGTTCTAGAACTTTTGAATGGCCTTTATTAATAAATGCATATCGTAATTTGCCAAACTGTGAAAACAAACCGGGATGGTATTTATCTCTTTGGCATTCAAGTAGCATTCATTGCAGGCTGCTCCAGGAAACTTGCCAGTCCAGTGGCAGTGGTCCCTCACCTTTTTCATGCCGTCAAACGATTTTTCGCAGTAATGGCATGATGTTGCGTGCTTGAACTCAATTAATTCTTTCGGTGACAATTTCAAGGCCTTGTAATTGGACAGTATGTCTCGAAATTTGTCGCCACTTTTCTTTAAAGCTTCCACAAAATGCTCTACAGCATCTGTTCCGTAGTAGTTAGAATGTAATACTATTTCTTCTCCTGGACCAATAACTAAGTACCCATAACTGATAGGTACGTGTTTGCTGATGTTGGCACTTTTTGAAGACGATGGGGCCTGTATCGGTACTAACATGTATTCAAAGTCCGCATATACTACCCGTTTGTGTTGGTTCTGATGCTCAAAACGTTTAAACGACAACGTGCTTTCTCCAAGCTTGAGAAAGGCCAAGGCTTGCATCAAATTATTGGCTAAACATTTGCTTCTATGTTTCGTTAGAAGCTACTCGCTGGTAAAGTGGGAGAAACAGTTCAAGCAGTAATACTTCCCATGAGTACAAGCCACAGTACTTCAAAAATCCGCCAATATCCAGGATAGCGCAATAGTAATAATTGTGTTCCTCCTTTCCATTGGACAAGTAGAGTAGATTAATTGGCCGTCTTCCGACAACGTTCGTGGCACATCAAGAGAGTGGATCTTGTATTCCTTGGTTAACCCTATAACGTTGATAGACATCCCGTTTCTGTCTTCAAACTTCTTTATTGAATTCACGTGTACCAGATAGTGCAGTATGCTGTCGTTCAGCATGTGGTTCGAGTCCATTAAAGGATCAACTGAAGGCTTTTTTAGAACACCGTGTAAAGAAAGCACTTATTATTCTTTTTATTTTCTACGTTTACAATGTATTGTGACTTTTTTGATAATGCTTTAGGTGTAAGAATGAATGAGCTGGTCTGGAAGGGATCATACCTACCTGCTTTAACACAGGGAGTTGATGCTGTCGATCTTCCAACTGCTTCTATCGAGGGTAAATTTCTCTATAGCCAGCTTCATTGACGAACGTCAGTACCTCCAATGAAATATAGCGTGACGGGTAATAAAAGAAGAACACAGATTCCTGTTTCTTTCCCTTTTTCTCAAATTCTACGGAAAGGCATAGTTGGGCCTAACAGGTGTAGAGAGTCGTTACACAGTAGTTCAGTAGGGAAGTCACAGCTCTTCTACTGAAGCACAATAAGCTAAAAGGGTTCATTAGAAGGTGATACATCCTTCGTTAAAATACTGTGTGTACATCAAGTACTTGTCATTAAAGGCTTGAACAACAAAGGGAGCTTCGAGTCTTTCCCGAACATCAGACGACAGATGGTCGCAAAATTCCTGGCATGGTGGCGTGAAATGTTCGGCTTTCAAGTGCTCGGTCAACGCGTCCTTTTCAAGAAATGCATCTTTACAAAAGGAGCTGGTAAATGCAGTCTTGGCAGAAGACATTTTCGTCCTCTTTTTTAATATCCTAAAAAGATAAAAAAGAAAGGATGGAATCCTGTAACATCGTTATCAGCAGTGACACGACGGACTTGCACGCCACTTTCGACACGCCATTACACTTGGACTCATCGAAGCAGTATTGCATGGCTTTAGTTAACATCGAAATGTATCACAGTTTTCCAAATGTATACGAAACCAACAACCTCTTCAACTATTCTACAGATAACGGCGCATCGTGGAAAACCATTACTGTATCAACAGGATCTTACAAAATTTCAGATTTGAACACCTTCATTAAATGCAGCCTGCTCCTTGGTGGTCAAGGTGACGTTGTCGAATTGCAGCCAAATATAAACACGCTATGGTGCATCCTAAAAATAAAGAAAACCAATTTTGCCGTGTCGTTCCAAGGAGAACGTACATTGAGAGATTTGTTGGGTTTCGAGGATAAGGTGTATAGCTACAGTCAACAAGCTCACGAAGGTGTCAACAATGTAGACATATTAAAAATCAACAGTATTATGTTCACTCGATATCATCGGTGGATCGTATGTAAATGGTCAGACTGTTCCAACACTGTACAGCTTTTTTTTCCCAATGTCTCTCCCGGCTACAAGATCGTAAAGAAATTGCCTTTTTCCACACTTCACAAGCAGACTAGACCCCACCAAAAACCTGGATCCGAGGATCCGTAACACGTAGGTATTTGATGACGTTTTGCTGGATAAACAAAAAATAATAGAGAGGTATTTCGCACACGGGCGACATTCCAACGCCAACGTGTTTTACTGCAGCCAATCTTACACCAGGGTCCCCAAACGAGTGGTTCGTGACAATGCCAACTTGCTGCTGTCATTCCCACAAGACGAATTAAACTTGAAACACATCTATGAAAATCACGTTGGAGAAGACATGGACTTTGAGACTTTCAACGTATGTGTAGAATGTATTGGAAACGTCCATTCAGATTTCTTACGATCGATAAAACGAGAACGTTAACAAGGTGAGGTTAAAAACGCATGTTTAAAATTATGAAAGAAAAAAAGAGTTCGTGAATAACATGGAGGACAAGCGAAAAGTCGTTGCCTTACATAAGAAATTGGCAAAAATGTTTAAGACGCAAAAGATGGGAAAACAATCTGAAGAAGAAGCGTTACAGCAGTTTTTCAAGCCGGTGACTGGCCCTCTAAAAACCATAACGTCGATAAAAACCGCAGCCCCTCCTTCAAGTTCCGAAGAAAGCAAAGGAGAAATTCCTACACCAACCCCGAGCCTTGCCAAGTTTGAACAAGATGATGAACGGGCCAATGAAAATGAGGAATTTGGTTTCTACGAGGCAGATCAGCCACGGCAGTCATCACCTGCTAGACTGGAAGAATCATCACCTTGGGTAGAAGATTCACCAGCTCCCACCAGAGAAGAAGCGGCGGCAGTGACACCGTCACTCGTTTATGATTGAACCAGCAAAGGTCACTAGTACACGCCGACTCTTTCTGGTTATTCTGCTTGTCGACGAGTTTCAACACTGCCCTTCTTAGAATCGAACGCACCCTCGCCAGTTTGCTACCGGATGAATAAATAGGAGATACTGCCGCCCACTATTTAATTCTCTGCTTTAGTCTGCCGAAAATATTGATCCCGCGTTTGGTCTGCGTCACAACCGCAAGAAACACGAAATGGGGTTCGGCGACAAGAACGTCAAAATATTCGAGAATGACGTCGTAGTAGATGGGAACCAACACACAGGATATAGGCAAGTTGTGGACTCTGCAGCTGTTTACAGAATTGCGAGATAGTACTTATTTGCCGGATCTTTTAGCATCCTACGCTAGCATTCTCAAAGATACAAATGCTATTTACCACAACAATGATCCATTAACGAAAATACCGAAAAGTAATCACTCGCAAAAATATTTGAAAATTGTCAAACCAATTTGGGAGGATTTGAAAGCATCGAAAACTGGGAAAGGAATGACTAAAAAGGTTTAGCAGACACGGGTAGAATACAGACATTAAAACAATCCCAACCAGTTGGTAGACAGATTAAGGGTAGTCTACGCTTCTAAGCTGGCTGGTAGTGACTCTCATTGGAACGAAATTGTTAACATTCTATACGAGTTGGAAGAACGAAACGTTATAACTTTGAGACAAAAGGTGACCATTCATTGTAACATATTTATCGGTGAATAAAAAAATACATGACATGGACTTTTCATGACATGGACCTGTTCATGAGCTGCACAAACCAGCGCGTCGAAATTTTCCACGACGGATCGTCAACGTACTGTCTCTGAATGATCTTTGGGAGGCAGATTTGGTTGACGACATCATTTTCTAATCAAAACCAGGGTTTCAAGTTTTTACTTACCGTAATCAATGTCATATCAAAGTATGCTTGGGCCATGCCAATCAAGTCAAAGTCGGGTGCAAACGTTAGGGCTGCTTTTGCCTCAATTTTAAGAAACAATATATCACCAAACATGTAGGGGTGGACCGTGGCCTTGAGTTCTACAATACGAACTTTCTCGAAATGATGAAGAAGCATAAAATAAAACTCTATTCTACGTACTCGGGGATGAAAGCAACAATTATTGAACGTTTTAATTTATTGTTGAAATATATGATGTGGAAAGAGTTTACACGATGGGGAACCATCATTGGACAGACAATTTGGAGAAAATACGTACACAGTACAATCACAGATACCATCGAATAATTAAAATGAAGCCCTCAGATGACACGATCGCTGATGAACCACATCTTTGACTCTTTGGGTCCAAGAAACCACTGAAGGTACCAAGGTATAAAGTCAAGGATCCTGTACGTGCATCAAAGATACAGGGTAAATTTGATAAAGGATATGTGCAGACATGGACCAACGAACTCTTTACAATAAAAAAAAGTATTGAAAACCAACCCAGTCACTTACATACTGAAGAAACACGACAGGACCCCAGTTCGTGGAGCATTCTACGAATACAAAAGACTCATGTTCCTGATTTATTCCAGGTTGAAAAAGTTGTTAAGAAAGGAAAAAATGGAAGATTTCTCATAAAGTGGAAAGGATATGATGAGAAATAAATTTCTTGGTGGATGAGGTTTCACAATTTTAAGCAAGTCTTTCTATTTAAATAAAAGTGTTTTTTTTAGTGCTGTTGGTCATACCACACAGTTACTGTTTGTTAAACACAAGCTAAGTTCATTTTTATGGTATGTTTTCAACATTTTTGACGACCCATTCCCAATTTTGTTTTGATCTTCAATGCTGTTTTTACGAGACCTGCAGCGAGCTTTTCTTTCCAATTATTTGATGGATTGTCTAACAGACGTTTAGCAGATTTAGCCAACACATATGTCTGCCTTGTGTCTTTGGTTCAAATCTTATGTTCTACTGAATGCAATATCGTGATGTTTACAGGCTTTATCTAGATTGTTGATACCAGGATCTCCTCATGCTAGACGTTTTTCTAGTTTAGTCCCTGTTCTGCAGTATTGATATGTGGGTAAATGCATTTCAAAGGGTAAGCTGTTGATGGCTGTATTTAACTATCCATCACCCGTTTTGCATCCTCTTTTAATGAAATAACATTTTTTTCCACCACATTTTGTCAAGTGTGTTTAACACTTGAGCCTCCCCGGGCGGTAAACTCCTGCCCAATAGTACGGTATTCCGATGTCCTACTAGGGTTTGTAGGGCAGTAGTAGACGTCGTTGGGTGGAAAGAAAGCAGAGCGCGGTTCGTTACCCACGACCTCTTGAACGGTGTGTTTCCAGTCTGAAATACGGTACAGACATGTATCAAACATGCTAGAGGTCCTTGGAACGTTTATGCCCCAATCGTACCCTTTTTTTACCAGAAGGGTTTGGTTTTAGACATAGAAATGATGGTGTAGGCTTCGTGTTCTCTCCTGATTTTAATTTTATTCATCTCGCATGTGCGATATATTGATGGTACAACGTTTGGCTCCCGTACTCCCTCGGCAGAAGATACTGCTTACTCCTGTATTGTCACCTTCAAGTTGTTTGGCTTGTGCTGTGTTGATAACTGGATACGAGTTGTGTAGATAGCCTATAAGGCCTAGCATTTATCTTCGGTTTAATCGTGGAAAACATCCCATGAAAACGGAAATAAAGTAAAATCCGCCTACAAGCTAGTCAACGTCTCAAGTTGAAGATGTAGTGGTTTGCTATACCGAGTCAGGAAGGAGATAAACAACTTTTAATTCCATTTCAAGGTAGAGAATTAAAAATGGCGGATGGCATCCGTATTGTTTTCTCCTTCTTGCATACTCTAAGCATTAACGTGGGAAAGCTTGTACGGAAAAAATGTCTAGCTGCTACGACAGCTGAGTCCAGAAAAAAGGAAACAAAGCAATCCAACAATCCCAGGTGACAATGAATGGGCAACAATATCTCTGTCGATAAGGCATTCAGGGAGTTTAAGCTTCGACAATAAAGGCTAAACATTGTTAGTTTTATAGTTTTGATGCTCTTGGTGCGACAATAATAGTTAGGTAGTATCTACAACAAATCTGCAACAAGAGATTGCATGATTAACATTGTTAGGTTACTTATCTACTTTAGTTTAATAATTATCCTCGGCCAAGGGATTGGTGTTTCTATTTTAACCAGGTAAGTGGCTTTATTAAGATTTACAGAAATACTGTTGGTAAGCAAGGGTTACTTATTTGCCTTTTCACTAAATGCTGCCTTAAGAGGTTACGGTGAAATTTACGAGTCCGTTTCCATTATATTCGAACTTATCCCATTATATGCATGTGTTAATTAGTTTTATGCTGTATGATGTACAACAAATTGATTATCAAAAACAGGTGTAAAGAGGTTAGAAAAATAAAACTTGAGTTATTTCTCAGCTTCATAAACTGCCTCAAGATCAGTAAATAAGCAATTATTCTATGACACAGAAATGGCAGCCGAATGGCAAAAAGGGCTAAAAATACTGACGCAGCAATAAAATTACTTCCTTGTTAGCTTATGGGACATACGTTCAGTTTATGGTTCGTGCAGTGCTATTTCATGAACATGCAAAAATTTAAGCATTAACAATGAGTCTATACGGAAACTGGACCATTTGCTTCCGAACTAGTCTAGAGATTGAACTGACAACGAGCATCCATTGCTTAATATAAACGTACCTCTTTCCTGTAGAATATTTTTCCCCGAAGCCCAATTTGTTTTCGAATGCACCTAAACTGTGCTGTCAGCTGATATTGGCTTTGAATGTTATAAAAATGTAAAGGTTATTCTTTGCTAGCTAATACAGTCAATATCATGGAATTCGATGTATTACAGAATTGGGTGAGTTCACTCTTGTTAAAATAACATTACCTAGCCTAGACTCAGCAGCAAAGCCACTTCATATCTATAAATCAACAGATTTGCTGTCTCAGCTATTTAATTTAAAATTTCTTATAAGTTCACGCTTTACTGTAGAAGACAAATTCGCCAAGATAGCCTCTCTAACTATGAATTGCTGGGTCATAAGCTTAATACTGTACAACAACCCTATTTCTTACGGAATTATTCCTAATTTCGTGCTATTACATATCGGATCATTTTACTGTAAAGTAATACATCTTTTATGTCCCTAGGGTGAAGACGATTGGATGGAAGGAATGGATTATGAAGAAACTGCTAATACTACCCGTTCTACTGAAATGGATAAATTGGAAATTCCAACCATTGCTGGTCTTTGTTTAACTCTTAAAACAAGTACGTTCAGCTGAAAACTTTATTTTCTCAAAACTGTCCGCTCACTATTTGCCCGCATTACTTCAACACTTTCTCTTTGTTTCCCTGAATATGATACACGAGGGTTGTTACAATCTTACTTTTTCCCCGTACTACAAATTCAGCCAAATAAAATTTGTCAATTTCTAATTTATCCACATAATCAGCATTTTCCCGAGTTCACATGCTATTTTTTGACTGTTTCCAAATATACCCACATAACTACATGCCATTTTAACTTTATTCCTTTCAATTAAAATCACAATAGAAATAACTCTGGTTTCGTACATTTTATCTTTCTTGTATGAAGAGTCACCTGAACTCATCAGTAGTGACAGTATTGTCCTTGAATACACTTCTGTATATGGACCAGCTTCATACTATACAGTAAGTTACAACAGTCACGTAAAAATGAGTGTCTGCACCCTTACTGTGTATCGTTTTTCATGTATGTTCAATTATAAAAATCCCACTTCTGTATCAAGTGATGCACCCAAATCATCAGCACGTGTAGCGTACATGATCTGTAGGATGAATGAGGACACTGCAAGATCGTGCTCTACTTAGGTTTACAAGCTGAACATGCATAAACATAATAATATTGCATTTATTTTCCATTCATTCAACTTAAGTGTTAGGGAGTAAATATACTATATAATTACATCTACATAGGTACACGATTCAACAAATCAATAAATACTAATACTTAGACACAAAATGTAATTATTATTATAAATAACTAGCAGGATCCATGCATGCTGCACAGTGGATTGAGTCTAATGGTCTTAGCCTCCCACAGTGTTTTGTCTTCTTAGGAAAGTAAATCGCATATGCAATATTTCATTCATTGGTACACTGAACCTTCAATTTTACTCGCCCTTCCTGTTCTCCTCGTCCTCTTCCCCTCTTTTTCACTCCCCCCCCCCCGCCCGCCTCTGCAAGTTAATCTCCGTGATTGTCTCCGTGTCATAGCCTCCTTCTTACTTAAATAGTTTGGTCTTCTTAGGAAAATCAATCGCCTTTGCAATATTTCATTAGTACACCCAGACCCAGAAAAGACGCATACTTGTGTTTTACTGAATGCTAAAAAACTGTATCATTGAAAAAGTCAGCATTCAGTGTGCAAGCAAGCCCCCTGCTGCAAGTTAATCTCCGTGATTGTTTCCACCGACTTCGAAACAATTCACATCGCACCACGCACCACCAAATTGTTGCAAGTAATTTTCTTTCATTTGCTCACGCATGCAATGATTGTTGTCGCCTACTTAAAAACAATTCAACTTTGCTCTCCAAGTCTGCATCGACGAAATAAATGGGCCGTCTCATCATATCAGGCTGCTAATTTCGAGGCCCATGAGAGGGCCTCGAAATTAACGACCTATCGTCGTTTTGTTTAAAGTTGTCCGCTTATAGCAGAAACACGGGTTCGATTTTTTTTAGCTTAACAACGAAAGTCCAATAGTCAAAACTTAGAGCCCGTCAACAATGATTTGCGACGTGCATCGCTATTGTAGTCAAGTTTAAAGCGATTGTTTCACGTGTTTTTACAGTAATTGATTTTCACTTTCCTCCTATTTACTTTTGCTGGAATGAGTATTATATTAGTAGATAATAGTATTAGTGTAATAATGATATATGATTTTAGCTAATGGCTTATTTCCTATTTATTTTTGGTTGCAATACTTTTTTTTCAGGCAATCATACACTCTAAAGATGAAATCCCACTCATGCGATATTTTGCAACGGCGAAAATGGGAGTTCGCATTCCCGTGGACCAATGCACAATAATAGAACTACGAGTACAAGAGGTATTGGAAATTGGATGTGTTAGCGTATAATTTTTTGTTTCTTGTGATACGTGAAAGCACAAAATCTTGACTCACTTCACTATTGCAAGGTTATTTTCCATTGGGCTCATATCCAATTAACTGGCTTTAGATATTACAAAAGCCAACTTGAGAAACCTACTTGCTGGTCCAGTCTCATACAATCATCGTCGACAGTAGACAGTATACAATTCCCACCTCTTATACTTCAAACTTTCTTTAATAAATTCCTTCACATTTTTTGGTTTACAACGAGATTAGTAGTAGTCATTCGTTAACACTCGGCACGGAGGTGACGTCACAGGGAGGTAATGACGTCATAACCCCCACTCGTGACGTCACTTCCGGTTCAAGATGACGGCACCCGTAGGAGGTCGATCCAAGATTACCGTGCCTCAAAATGGCGACCACACACACACACACACACACACAAAAACACATAGGAAGTGACGTTACAGGCGTAGTGACGTCACAACCCCCACTCATGACATCACAATGACGATGGTGACGCCCTCGAGTACCAGGTGTGAATGTATAAAAAGGTGAAGGTGAAGATGCCGAGTAACAATCCGCAACCAAGATGTCTGGAGAAAGCAACTTTGACTTAGACCTCTTCACCCCGTCAGGTCGTGTAGGTACCTTTGAAGGAAGATGGGAGCACGAGGGTACTCTGCAACCACGTAAAATGGCTGAGGCTGGTTTCGTCAGGTGTGGTGAGAATGTGGACCGAATGTTTGGTGCCTCAGATACCGTGACGTGTGTTTATTGCGAGACTCGCATCTCTCAATGGGAAGTCGACCAAAACCCACTGAAGGAACACAAAGATAAATATAAATACTGTTTATTCCTGAAGCAGTTCCCAACAGGTAATGATTTTCTCGAAACAAGAGAGAAAGACATCATGTACCCATGAGGCCAAGACGAATGTGATTGTTCAGCACACACACCATGAGGTCATTCGGAAAGACCATTGCAAGCAGAAAAGAAACAGATTAGACCTTAATGTGTGTGTCAGGAATAGTTAAAGAAGGGATGACATAACATAAGCGTAGTATACCTGCGTCGACTTCAGTACGAACAACAGCAACAACAATGGCTGGACCTTAGAAGTTATCACATTACCTGGATTTCATTTTTTTTAATAATACTACCGATCGACATGGGGGTCTTGATATCCAACAATCATCAAAATGTGTACGCGTATGACTGTACCAAAACGACTGTTTTACCACACTGGACCCGACAGGACAACGATATCGTTTGTTTACATAGCATTACATGTCGGAAGACCTAATACTATCGACAAAGTGTCAGAATCCCGACATATTTGTGAAGGTAACTAAAATATCTTGATACAGATAAGCAATGTACCTTTAATCTCACGTATTACGAAGTGGAAACATACTATATCAATCTCCAAGCATTAATGGTCCAAGCTGTAAACACGACTAAAGTATAAATAAAACATAAAAAAGTTATCATGTTCCCGTTTCGTGTTTTTTAAAATTTATTTCTTCTTCCTTCCTTATCTGTCGTTTTATGAATGGCGGTTGTTATTCCGAGCCGGTGAATTCGCACGTGACGTCACAGATCGCAAATGACGTCACGAGAAAAAATTTCACATCTCATGTGCAACACACAACTCTCAAACTAATAAACCGTTATTTGAAAACCATACCACGTACGGTATGCTTTTCAAATAACTGAAAGGCTATCGTGAGTTTTTTGTTTGTTGGTTGTGTGTTTAGAATACTTTGTTGGTTAGTCTAAGCTGATCGAAAATAAACCAACAAAGTTATAAAGTGAAGCAAACTGGAGAACCCGGAGAAAACCACTCTCATGATTGTAATTAAGTTACAAAAAATATTATCAAACTCAATCATGAGGCACGCAATTAAAACTAAATATATCTAATAAAAGTGTAACTTTACAGCGACTATAAATTTTGAAGTGATAAAGTGAATTTTGAAAGAATTTAACATTAGGAAAAGCCAACATTCATTCATTCATCCGTGCATATATACATACTTACCCCTCAGTTCACTGTTGCTAAGAGAACCCACAACATGTACCATTTCCAGTGTAACCACTAACAGATTTATTCAAGCAAAAAAGCTAGCGTATGTTTTTGGATCACAACGTGCAGTAGGCTACAACGTTCATTTATTTTATCCCTTGGATAAAATAGATGAGAATAGTAGTCCACTACACGTTATGACGTGTACTTTTTTCTTATTTTTTGTTTGTTTTCTCAGATCTTCACACTTTTATTTTTCGTTGGCTGGTCAGCAACGCCATTGGAATCACTAGGAATTAGATAAAGCCTTACTTACTCACCTTAATCTAAAGAATTAAATAAAAAAAAAAATTCTGTACCAACCCCGACAGGTCTCGGTCCGTAAATGGAAGCTCAGGACGTGAAGCTGGTGACGGCAGCGGAGGTAAAGATGAAGTTGGTGGTGGAATAGGTGTTACTAACCTACCAGCCACGACACCAAATACATCTTCGTACCTGTCGACTACGTTGTTCCCGTTGACCATGCTGATGTATTCCAGGCAGGGAGGCAAATGATCTATGCTATGCAGGCCTGTAGACCATCCGCCAGCACTGCAATCCAGAATGGCGACAACCGGTTGCCACAACATCTTCAGTCTGAGTGAAACCAAAAGGCAAAACTCCCAATAGACGTGACGCTAATAGTGTGGGAATATCAAAAAAAAAAAAGGCTAAGTAATGAACGGACCTCTCGTGAATGAACCCATTATCAAATGTGTCAACTCGAACTTAAGTCGGAACAGGATTTGTTTACAAAACGCTAAAAGGAAATGACACTAACTAACCTAATGCACCATCTTACAGACTGCGTATTCTTTACACGATGGGCAGGGCAATGTCCCCACCCCACCCACTCGTCTTCAACGTAAAGCGTTGAGCATAGTGGATCGTGACACTAAATAAAAAAGGACACGTAAACAATCCTATCTTTGCAGTATTTTCGTTTATAGTTACCTAACAATGTTCGAATATGTACGTTGTTACAAACGAACTTTCGTGTAGATAGAAACACCAACTGTATGGGAAGAGGTGCCTAATGTGGAAGAGATAAATGTAGTCAAACAATTTAAAGAAGAACATCTAAAACGTAATTAAATCGAGTAAAGTATTACATTCTTCATATTTGCCAAGTCGAACGGCACGCTCATTATGACGGTAGGATCACCAGCCTAAATATAAATTAAAACAATTAACCCTAAACTATCACACGCACAATAGCTGTTGGAGAAATGCGTACTAACAACCTCTCCATGACGGCGTGGATGCAAAGTCGACAAGTAATCTTTGCGGCATGAAGGTCGGTCGGAGCTATGATATACAGGGTGTTCGGAAATTGGTGTCAAATATTTTGAGGGTCCGCTGTGTGATCAAAGATAAGAAGAAAAAGTCCTATAAACATGGGTCCGGAAATGCACCAGTCTTTAGTTACAGCCCCCCCCCCCCAGGTTTGGGGCCAATAGCATGGCCTGCTAGATCTCCGGACTTAAACCCGTTAGACTTTTATCTTTGGGGACACTTAAAGTCACTCGTGTACAGTACACCAATTCCCAATGCTGATGTACTTCGCCAAAGGATTGTGGATGGATGCAACCAGATTCGCACAACCCCTGGAATCTTTGAACGGGTTCGTCGGTCCATGGCGCAGCGGCTTCGGAACTGCATCGAGGCAGAGGGGGGTCATTTTGAGCACCTACTATGATAAAACGCTTACGTTTAGTTTGTTTTCCGTCGTATTTATCTTTTTGAGTTGCTTGTCCAGAATGTTCTGGAGAGGAGGTCTTTTGCGGATGCGATTGCAGTTAATTGCAGCAGAGCCGCAAATGCAATGATACTCAGTAAAACTTTGAGTAGCCATATTCTGTTTACTTAATGATGTTTCATTTCTCGATTGTTTTCAATCACACAGTAATGTGATACGATGTGTTTTTTCTGGTATGTACAATTTGTTTCATTAAAGTACAAGACCAAAGCAGTTACTCCTCTCTTCCCCC
>JAHWFP010105750.1:155343-167984 GCA_023313725.1 Lithobius niger
CAAAAAATTACGCTCCACTTTACGCCACCTGCTACTAGAAAACGTACAACAACTTTATTTCTAAGGAACGATTATTTTTCTTGTTTAGTGAAATGTGTGGAACCATATAGAAAAAACCATTTGAAGTAAACGACGAATAAATAGAATTTTTTCAAGGATTTTTCGTGTCGTTATTTGGCGCACTTTCATTCCTGTCCCTCTCAGCCCCTCTCCCTCCCCCAGTTATTCACACCATGTCTTCCAGTCGGTAACATGTACGTTCGAATAATGCTACACGGCTAATTGTAGCATTATACAAACGTACTTGTTACCGACTGGAAGACATGACATAAATAACTGATGGGGGGGGGGGAGGAGCTGAGAGGGACACCGAATTCCCGCACCCCTTAGCAAAAATGTTTTTCTGCCTTTGGAAATAAAGTGCGTTTTGGCGATTGTTGCGACCGGGCTGGATACCAATCAAAGAGGCCGGCAAAAAAAAAAGGAAATGTAAAATCAGAAAGTAATCACATACCTAACATGACTTTCTGTGTTGTGAAAAATGGCTCAATACTTTAGGCTTAATCCGTATCATACGTTGTTTTCTTTTATTGCAGCCTGAATTGCACTCGTTCACTTGCATTGATTGGCACAGGAAAGACTCTGATCACATACATGCACTCGCTTGTAGAGGCAGCCACTAAGCTTCACTGCATGGCAGTTAAATGTTCATGGAAGATTTTGTTGCTATTTTGTTTTCCCTATAACTATTGCAATTATGATCCGAATTTCAATCTGTTTTCGCAGTTTGTCATGTTTAATGCTTGCTTACAATTTGTAATTCACTTTTGTGCTGCATCTTGTGCCGTTTGAAAGGTAGAATGCAGATGACCTTGAATGCTGTTTTCAAGGTCATTGAAAATATCTTCATTGGCTTCCCCATGGCAAATATGGCAAATATGACTTACATGGCAAATATGCCTTCAGAATAAACGTAGGACCATTATATCAGCAGTTATTTGCGTGTGACCAGACTTTTGCCCTGTATATATATTTATTACTATTATTATTGTTGTTATCTCACAACAATGGCTGGAATAATGCTCGAGTAGACAAAATACCCAATCATACCGGAAATGTTGGTTGGACTGGGAGACGAGTTATTTCTCAACTGTAACAAGTTCAAAGAGGTAACTAGAGTTCACGTAAGACGGTACGAGGAAAATCCTATTACCTTCGTACCGACAGCAAACGGTTATGCTTTACGGTGGAAGAATGGTACCTGATTGTACCTGATGGTTCTGATGGTACCATTGTTTAATAGATGGATGGAGGCAATGTTTGGTCTGCGCACCACTCAAATCCTCTACACTACCCCGAGGTTCGCAGTTTCTTATTTCACTGTGAACATTGAAAGGGTTCTCATCGTTCTGCTCAGCAAGAAGAAGATGGAACTATCGGTTGGTCAATTTAAAATAATCCTTGAATCTGTCAAGCAGATCGAGGAGTGGGACCATGAGCTAAACCAATGTGCACAAATGTACGAATAGCAAACATGCTAACTTAAAATGATGGTCACATGACATGAGCTAACTTTTGAATTGCTTATATATATGTGTAGATGCTAGTAGATATATATATTGCAACTATAATGACGGTCACGTGACCCGAGCTGACGTATTGGTAGTTTTAATTATAGTAACAACAACAATAATAATACTATATATATAATAACAACAGGCCATTCCGCTTCTCATGCGTTGCCCATGACGGACGTCCCAGCTAACGATCCAGTCCAGTGAAACGTTGCAGGTTATCACACGTGGGTACCTGCGTGACCTCCAGCATAACCTATGCCTTAACCCCTATGGAGAAAAAGGACTGTGCCAGTATATTAGAACTACTAACTCCTGAATTTCATCTGACGACCTACTGTCTTGGAAAGATCCAACATGCAACACTCAACCTATACCTGAGATTTGGGTCTCCAGTATATCAAGATGCTGTGTTGATTGTAATCAAAAGTATTTGGGACAGTGCAATGTTTGGTATCACCCCTTTAAGAACAAAAGTGACTCGAAAGGTCTTTTAGACCTTTACAAAAATGATCATCATCCGTGCGAAAATCTAAGTGACGACGACAAGTAAACGATACCTTTCGAACTGCTCTTTCCCAGTTGGCTCACCAAACACCAAAACGTGGAATATGACATAAGAGACCTTTTCCTACTGAAGTATTCGCAGCATTTTTCTTACATACCTGCATGTGTTATCACTCCGTCGTATTACGCTAACCATGATTAATACGTCTGTAAAAGAGTACCTGTATAAAAAAAAGAAAATAAACTAGCTGAATTGTTTGTTTGTTTGTTTGTTATTAGGTTTCGTTAGAACATATACAGAAAAACGTTTGTGATTGTTTGTTATTATCAGGTTAGTTTCTTTAGAACTGAAAAACATCGAATACCCCTTTATACCACTCCTGACATGACTAAAGAAATATTTTTTCTGTCAGGAGCTATATAAAGAGTTCTTTGACGGGTATAAAGGAGGGTGTAGAAAGGAGTTGACGTTCATTCTTTCATGGTTGCTAGGCTACGTCATCCAGCAAACCATTTCTTCGTTGGTCCTTCCTACTCTGGGAAAAGTTCGACCATTGTTAAACTAATTTTAAACTCGCAAGAACTCCTTTCTCCATCACCAAAGTCCGTCTGCTATTGTTTCGGAGAGGACCAACCTCTTAACCTCTTTTCGAAACTTTAAAAAAGCGAGTCTGATTCCTGTTCAATTTTATTCTGCATTCAACAGGGAGATTTACAATAGTGTATACCATGCGATGCCATTTTGGTTTTGGACGACCTATTACATACGTTACCGTCCGATTTGTTGAGTGATTTAATATTAGGAGGTAGTCAGCACAGACAAATAACTGTAGTTAACGTGGTGCACAATCTATTTTCAAACAACTAAGAACAATATCTCTCAACGCACATTTTTTTCTGGTTATTCAAGTTCAGTCGAGATATAGGCCAAATCAAGGTATTAGGGACTAAAGAGCTAGGTGATTTTTTTGTTAAATGACCTACACCCTCTAGTCCCAGGGGTATAAGGTTTCGTTCAAACATCTTTGCGTAGCCTATAATGGTGCACCAACCAAAATGAAGGCCAGTAAAATCTTAGACTTTGTTCCTTTGCTAGAAGTATTAAATTCTAAAACGACTTCCAAACGAGTGAAGACTATTTTGCTATAGTGTCCGGAAGTAAGAGAAGTGTTGTACTTAGCCTCATTAAATTTATTAAACGGTTGTGCACTTTTAACGTCCATTCAAAAGAGGACTCTAAAGAAATACAAGAAAGTGCTTTTGAAACTAGCCTCCAAAAGATGTTCTAACAAAGACAAACATAAGCACCTGACCAAGAACCAAACCGGCGGGTTTCTAGGTGCACTTTTAGGTACCGTTTTAGGCCTATTAGGTGGTTGAATAGCTAAATAGAGACAACTGTGTACAAACGAATGCAGTTGCTGCCCCTAGATGTAGCACCGTCGCCGACTAGAGACCACAGGTCCATCCCCACCCCAGGTCGGCATTTACCCAACGGCTAAATAAACTGGACGATTCCATGTAGAGTACCAGCGATTCCATCCTAGGGGACCAGCCCCTCTCCGAATACGATAAGTCCAAGCTCTACACGCAAGCCCTTTCGAAGACGATGCCTTGAAAGTAATGTTTGCCGCCCTCGCAAGGTCGCTACCCCAGGCGGCGACTGCACCCCTGGCGCAGGGTACCACCGGCTTACAGCATTCCCAGCTGGCATAGCCAGCCCCAGCAGCTATTTTCCAGCCAGCATGGCCGTCGATATAATCGAAAACGTTACCTAAAATCTACAGGGGAGAGTCAAACACATGTTAAATAGCGGTAACATAGACTACGACGTATTTGGACAGTTGATGCACGAGGGGAAAGTTGCAGAGGGATCGAATGTACGGTGCAAACACCAATAACAAAGCTGTTAGAAAAAAGGCACACGCCATTCCAGGTTGGCGTTTTATTAAAGAATACACCCCCACAAAACATTTTTGTGTTGTTCTAATGTATATAGGCCATACCCTAGATCCACTCCTTCCGTTGTGTGGGATAGCAAGCAAGCGTCGGGAACTACACCATCGTGGGACGATCCTCCTTAGGCTTCTTTAATAGACTTTGAAAATAAATATATTCCTTCTACAGAAAAAAGTAAAAAAAGAAGACGGGACCTTGGATTGGAGCAATGACTACCACTGATAGCATTTTAAGCTTTGCTTACTACAACCTGAGCGACGAAGGGGGTTTGGGCGGAGCTAGGCGACTGTACAGATCACCAAGGGCAAAAGGGCACGAGATCACGTTGTGGACTGTCAAAAATTGGCTGAAAGGGGAATCCAGTTACACTTTATTCAAACCTATTAGACGTAAACTCCAACCTAATAGGTTCAGGGTGGGTGGTCCAGATAAATTATGGGGATGGATCTTGTTGACGTTTCTGGCTCGACACGTGAAAACGATTAGGTAAGTTCTTTATTAGTTGTGATGAAAATTTTTACCAAAGAGTTGTTTTTTTGCCTCTGAAAAATAAAGATGCAGGGCCTGTCAGTGGAACTGTAACCGAATTATTTAACAGGGGGCGTGTACCCTCCCCAGCGTGGTTGGACAAAGGAGGCGAATTCCCGGCTAAACATGTAAGTGACGTATTTAAAAGGTACAATGTGCACCATTACGTCATTCAAAATGACGATTTAAAATATACAGTGGCCGAAAGGGTAATCCGAACTTTAAGGAGTGGAATAAGTCGTTTTCTGCATGTAAACAACACTAATACTTACCTAGACGCTTTACAAGATATAGTGCAGGCCTACAATAGATCTTACCATAGGAGCATTAAGATGACACCTATAGAAGTAAATGATAGCAATAAAGGTGAGGATTTTGTTAATTTGTACAGTGGTGGTGGTGGCTACAGGATGGGAGGATTACCAGTAAATTGCTCGCCGAAAATTGCTCCTCGGAAAATAGCTCACGGACAATTGCTCCCTAAGAAAATTACTTGCAAGAAAATTGATCGTCGGAAAAATTGCTCGTCCGAAAATTGACCGTTCGGTTAATTGATTTCCACATTGAAAAATTATAAGTATATTATTTTTTTTAAACTTTTTTAACCGTTATACGTTTTTTTAACAGTAATTTTAGAAGTTTTTTCGTGCCTTGGTTCAAGAGCAGTAGAAGTACACGAGCACACTCACTTTATTTCAAGTACACGTTGAGTAAAAATGTTCTCTACATAAATCCGTTAACATAAATGCAGTCAAGTGTAGGATGTGTTAAAGTTCATTAAAAAGAAAATAGCCCATTCCACCCCAACGTGTAAAAATAACATTTTAATTTTTTATATACATTTTTTTATGGTGCACCTTACAGCTACTTCCGAGCACGTTGTTGCTAATTCGTACTCATTGCAAATATCAGCACCCATGAACGTTAACACTACAAGACAACACTGCTCGAATAAGACCAACTAGGATAACGATGCCACTTCAGTTTATTCTTAGTAAAAAGGGGAAAGAGAAGCTTGTGGATTCTGGACATTTGTACATCAAAGATACGGCAACCGATGCAAAAATATTCTCGAAATGTGATCAAGCACGCAAGTAGCTTGCATCATTATTACAGCTTGTTTACATTTATGTCGGGAACTCTTCTACTCAATGTGTACTTGATAAAAAAAAAAGTCCTTTTTTATATCATTTTCGGAAATTGGGAATGGGCTATTTTCTTTTTAATTTACTTTAACACATACTGTGCTTGACTGCATGCATTTTAACGGATTTATGTAAATAACATTTTTACTCAATGTGTATTTGAAAAAAGTGCGTGTGTGCGTGCCTACTCCTCTTGAAGAAGGGCACCTACAAAGATGGGAGTAGGACCAAATGAAAGATCATTAAATTGAGCTTCACTTAGCCTACTTTCGTCACTGCAACTTGATTTTATGCCACTCAAATACACGAAAAAACTGCAAACATTATTGTTAAAAACTAATAACTGTTAGTCAGAAAAATAAATAAAGTGAATTTAAAAAAATGTGGAGAGCAATTACCCGCACGTTCAATTATCGGACGAGCAATTTTCCCGACGATCAATTTTTTTGCGAGTAATTTTCTTAGTGAGCAATAGTCCGTGAGCGATTTTCCGGGGAGCAATTTTTGGCGAGCAATTTACCAGACACGGGTGGGAGAGCTCATTAGGATGAGGTTGCATACTACGGTGTTTGGTAAGGGCTACACTCCTAATTGGACCAAGAAATTGTTTACATTAAAAGTTAAAACCATAAAGGCGAGATTCCCACCTACGTCGTTAGGGATTACAACAATAACCCTATTTTAGGGGGGGGGGGGAGATGAGGCTTAATGGCGCGTCGACAGCTTGGTCATTAGCGCCAACCTCAGTCACAGTGCAGTGGTCCGGGTTGCCACTGCACCACACATTACAGAGATATTATTCAAACCCCTAATCTAAATCTTGTCATACATCTGTACCTCATGCAAAAATTAAAAAACACCGGACAGGAGGACAGACTTATCGCCCAATTGACGCACAATGTCCCTATTTTAGGGACTTGGTACAAAGAGGAGCTTCAGCCGTGATAGAGGCTGAGGTATACAAGGTGGAACGCGTGCTCAGGACTGAGAAACAAGGTGGTTGCACGGAATACTTTGTGAAATGGCTAGGTTATTCGAATGATTTTGACTCTTGGTCTAGCGATATAACGGACATTTCAAAACAAAAAAAAAATGTCTGATGCTGGATTCTATCTATGCCTGACTTCGAACGTGTCTATGAGTTTATTTACCGACTCAAAACCTATTTACCTGGACGGACATTAAGAAGTAGCCTTGAGTCCAGGCATTTTAACGTTACTTACAACAGCTTCATATTGACAGTCGACGACTCTGACAAAGCTAATAAACCAAGATGATAACGGATTCCTATTGAGTTGAGTTCTATAGCACCTGGAACTCATTACGGTACTCTGATTAATTTAGCCGACGATATTAATACCGAATTTAGAAAAATTAAACTCTAATTGGGGCTTTTCGTTGACGAGACTTACGGTCGTATAGCATCTGGCCTGCAATTTGAAACTCGTTACAAAAAGCACACCGTTAAGCAGTTAGAGTCGAAATTACTGGGAGGAAACATTTCCCTGATTTTGTCACCTAGTTTAGTCGAGTAATTTGGGTTCAAACCAAAAATGTTTGAAAGAATTCCTAGCGTTTTAGAGGCTACTGGCAATGTGCGTTTGTTTGAGAGAAGGCCTACCCATTCCTTGTGGGTTTACACCGACATTATTACGCCATAATTCCTGAGTGACGTTAAATCACCCTTATTAAGGACAGTCAGCGTTCAGGGAATGAAAGGCGAGGACACAAACGCCATATTTTACAGACAGCTTTATTATCCTTTGTTATTCACTACGTTACATATTATTAGTATAGATATTAGAGCTGACAGCGGCGACCCCCTTCATTTCGGATCTACAGGTAGAGTAGTTGTCAGTTTGATCTGAGACCTATAAATGGGCGAGCTTAGAGAGGTATGTCATCATTACGTCATCATGAGGCATTCTGCTCCTTATACGGATTTTTCCAAAGCCAGGCTGGGGGAGTGGCACTTGTCTTCTTGGGCCAGGTCCATCAAAAGGAACATGGATGGGACAGTTTGTTCTCTTCCCTGGGACGCGTGGCCATACCTTTCCTAAAAACTATAGGTAGCTATTTTGGAAGAACAACTCTCAGTACAGGTGTGGGTATAGGAAGCGATGTACTAGGTGGTATGAATTTCAAGGATTCTGTCAAACAAGGGCTAAAAGAAACTGCTAGCAGTATGACATCGGATCTTGGTCAAAAATTGCAAGGTGAGAGGGGGAATGCTGCGGCGCTCAGTGTGGCTCTGGGATTAAACGTAAACGTTGTTTGAGCAATAAGAAGTCGAAACAAAGAAACTAAAATAAATAACAAGAAGAGAAAGATCAAGACAGTTTTAGACTAAGGATATATATAAACCTGGTTTCCTTTTGGTCGATCGTCATTCTCACCCTGCAGCCACGAGTATCCTAAGCCTTTTTTCCTGCAAATGTCTTCTTAGCCCATTAGACATTTTTTTCTGTACAGCCTACTCAACTCAGTGTACAGAAAACTAAATATGAACAGTACCACCTGCTGGGACCCATGTCGGCTGACCAGGTGATGGATTTCACCGTCGCAGGAAGTGACTAATACGTGGACCTCTCACAGACTTTAATTTATGTCAAGGTGAAATTGGTTCGACGTGATGGTGAAAACCTGACAGCCGCTCATACTGACAAAATAGGTTGTACGAACTTGTTACTTCAAGCTTTATTCTCCCAAGTAAACGTCTTTTTAAATGGGAAGTTGGCCGGTGCAACCAACGATAATTACGGATTCAAAGCTTACATCCAGATTCATTTCAGTTACTCTTCGGATGTAAAACAAACGCAATTGCAAGTTTTGGGATGGGGAACCTCCGCTGAGAGGAGGGCGCACTTGCGATACCTGCTGTGATTCGTTCACTACTGAAATTGCCCTTCGCAGGCACAGACGACGACACCTCATCGCCTGTTCAACCTGTCGACTGACCTTTAACACCGAAGATGACTTTGTGCAGCACAACGCCATTAATCATTCTTCCGTTTCAAAAGAATCTGTAGGTCCTTTACGAGTCCAAGAGTCTGCCTTCAAGAACTACTTTCAACGTTATGTTTACGATCACCCCACCACATCCTTTGATGTCAATTCCTATTTCCAGTCCTTCCGGTTTTACCTGGAACAATTGTTTGCCATATTACAGAGTCGTCTCATGCAGTTTAAATTTTTACTGTGTTTGACTTTAATACTGGAGAAACCAGGACTCGAAGAGCAGGTGATAAATATGTCCATCTACCTGTGCAGCCCAGCTTTGATTGTTCTAAAGCCCGAGGACATTCAGATTCAAATCGATGTAGCCATTTCTAGAATAATACAACAACTGGACGTTTCTTAACGGTAAGGGGGGGTTGGGCAGAATGGTGTCTAAAATAATATGATGCGAAATTCACGTGGGAAAGTACACTCTGCACGCAAGAGGGTGTGCCATCATATTATTATATGACTACTTGAAAAATGAGAGGGCTTTAGTTAACGTGAAGTGTTTTGATAATAAATGTTTCATTTATTCGATTTTAGCAGGGCTGCACCCGGGTCCTCGTAATCCTTCTAGAGTCGAACAGTATACCAGATACGAAAGTACCTTGTATTTAACCGATATTAGATTCCTTACACCTGTACACGAAATTCCAAGGTTCGAAGCCCAAAACAATGTTGCCATCATTCTGCCTGTACGGCTACGAAGACAGTAACATTTTCCCCATACATATCAGTAATTGTGAGAATTGTCCCGAGGTGAAGCTGCTTTTGGTTTGGGGCAGCACTACTGCTATATCAAGGAGTTTAACCGTTTGACCCACTCTGACAATAGTAAATACGTGTGTCAGTATTGCATATCGTCTTTTCGTACTGTTGACAGATTAAACAAACACCTGACTAAGTCTTACACACCTCAACACACGGTCATGCGTGATAAACCTGAAATGTCGTTTACCAGGTATGACCATCAATTACGTCATCCTTATGTTATGTATGCCGATTTCGAGGCAATACTACCTCCTGTAGACCGTGTGGATCTGACCCCATGCACTCTTACGCTCTTAACACGCAAGCCCATATCCCTTTCGGGTTTGCCTACGTCATTATTGGACCTAGTGGGGAAATTCATTCAAAACGTATGTACATAGGTGAGGATTGTGTCAAAACCTTTTTTAAGGCTATTGAAGACGAATATGAGGTCATTCAATAGATTAAATCTCAATTTGTACCTATGTCTTTATCCGAGGACGAGTTCAGAAGCTTTAATGACGCAACTCATTGTTATACAGGGCGAGTCAAAAGTATCCCCCAGTGGATTTTGCAGCTGCAGGAATTGGTTTAGCCACCAAACGACCATCGATCATTGGTCAAGGAGGGGGATACATATTAAGATCATTAAGGGGTGCCCTGACCCTGCCCGCCCCTTAAATAAATTTTCCACTTCCGGTTCCTTTAGGAATAGGACAATGGTCCCGATTTGAGATATGTGCAGGCAGTCAATTCATAATGAATGCAGAAAACCGCATGTAAATCGGTTAACAATAGCAAGAGCTATGACCAAAACACACAGTGCAAATGTTGGCTGGAGTGCATAAAATAATACCCTGAGCAGTTGTCTGGATTGGTTTATTGCATGTGGTAAAGTGCAGTAGGGAATAGCAAACATAACGAAATTGATAAGGGTCGGGCTAGCACATGCTTGCGCATGAGTTTGTAGCACATGAAACAAACTAGTGTTCGATCTTGAACTGCCTGTCGAAGTTCGAACAAATATTTCAACAAATGTGCTGTCAAATGTGCTGACATACTGTCTACGTCAACTAGTGGCTAGTGCCTCCCTTCCCGAGATCAGTGAGCAAAAAAAAAATCTTTTCTGTGGACACTTACGGGAATAGGTATTGAGATCAAGCAGGGTTGCCCCCGACCCTGCTCTCTTTAAGTAAATATTCAACTTCCGGTTCCATTACTTCGAATGCCAGTAGCTACTTGTGCGGCAAACATGTGTACAAACATATGCTAGACGCACACTTCATCAACATCATTTCGTTTGAGATTCCTTACTGTAATTATTACATGCAATTCACTCAACTGCTCAGGGTATTGTTTTATGCACTGAAGCCGACATTTGCACTAATGTGTTTTCGTTATAGCTCGTACTATTGTTGATCGATTTACATGCTGCTTTCGGCATTCACCATGTATTGACTGCCCGCACATATCTCAAATTAGGACTATTGCCCTGTTCCTAAAGGAACCAGAAATCGAAAATTTATTTAGGGGGGGGGGGGGGGGGAAAGGGTAGGGGGAACCCCTAATGATCGTAATATGTAGCCCCCTTCTTGGTGAGCAATGATCGATGGTTGTTTGGTGGCTAAACCAACTTGTGTAGCTGCAAAATACACTGGGTCGATACTTTTAACTCACCCTGTATATGTGACAAACCTTTTATTAACAACCCCTTCGACCCTAAGGTGCACGATCATTGTCATTTGAGTAGCGTTTTCAGAGGTGCTGCTCACTGCAAGTGCAATATCTATTACCAGCTTAAAGACGAGTTTCCCATTGTAATACACAATCTGAAAACGTATGATCATCATTTTCTGGTAAGGGGTTTAAAGTATTAAAGTAATGCTAATATTTCTGTAATACATCAGAATAGCGAACGTTTCACGGCTCTTAAAATATAGCACGGGAGCCAATGTTTCAAAATTTAAGTTCGTGTGCTGCTTCATGAAGCAAATATGTGGGTGGTGTTAAAATTCGCGTTAGACTGTGTAGAAACCGAATTTCGATGGTGGGTGGCTCGCAACCCTGGCATACTGGCGCCACAGGCTAAAATCCAAAATGGCCACCGCCAAATATAGTTTTATGAAATAACTTTTTTCTGGTGCATTTTTTTAACTTTAATCATTGTAGAACACATTTTTATTACGAAATTACCTTTAAAACGCTATATCACATGTATATACGCAGCTCGTAACGCTAGCATATTGACTTCATATGCAAAAATCAAAGATGGCTGCCACTAAATCGAGTTTTATGTAATAACTTACGATCCTGTTGCATTATTTTTTTATTCGTCTTAGAATACATCCTAATTTTGAAATTATTACTTGTTGTTACTTGTTGTTATTACTAGATTGCGATCTATACAGCCAAACTACAGCTCACAAAATTGTAGAAGGCAAGCACATTCGAAGAGCTTTAGAGGACCATATATCAACATTCACTGCCCTGTACATCCTATTACTAAAAGAATTTCATGCTAGCAATGATTCAGCAGTAGATACATTGTCTAATGAAATTCAAAACGTGACGCAATCATTAACTGTTGGTTCAGCCGATGGCATAAAATCTTCATATGTGAGCCTAGTTGAGAAGTTAAGAGGAAATAATCTACTTGACAAAATTTATAAATTTGCTGAGGCAAGAGGAGTACATGAGCCGACTTTTAAAGTTGCATTTACTTAAGATGGTCGGTGCTATGATGTTGTTTGTTCGTTCCATTAGGACTGCCGATTGGGATTTGCACCTGACATCAACATACGAGTTTTTGAAGTATTTCTTTGCTTTAGACAGACAGAATTATGCCTGAATGATTCCGCTGCACCTTTTGGACATGCAAATTGTTCAAGAAGAGCACCCAAGCATATGCAGGAGTTTAAGAAAGGAAACTGGACTGTAAACAGAACAACTTTACCTTTTTCTGCGTTAGGTGCTGATGAAGCTGTAGAACACCAGAATAGAAACCTGAAGGTCCAAGGTGGTATCATTGGAATAACTCAAAATGAACATGCTCAGCGAAGGTACTTTCTTGCAATCCCATATTTGAAGGAGATTGCTTCTGCTACTGAATCAATGGTAGGCATCGCAAGCTCCACAAAATTAGCCCACCATGACAATGCCTTACCTGTACGTAAAAGAC
>JAHWFP010105750.1:168384-178737 GCA_023313725.1 Lithobius niger
GACTGCCACAAGGATAAGGGAAAACAAACACCAGTTCATTATAAGATTCACCATACAACAAATATCAGCAAGGTCACCATGCATCAGTTGCTGCTACATGACATAACTAAAGATGAGTTAACAGCCTTCCTAGCACTGGAATTCATAGACTTTGCAAGAAAGAACAATAAACAAGTTGTGTGCAGTTGGAGAGAAAATGCACTGGCAAGCCATATAGATGTTCCTTGCCCAGAGAGCACACAAGAGGAAGGTGACACAAAGCTAACCTTGCACAGTGTGCAAGTTACAAGTCTTGGCATTGAAAAGTTGCACATACACTCACCTTATACTGATGTGCTTGTGCTTTCTCTCAGACGGTATCCGCAGCTTCCAAAGCAGTCAAGCATTGTTTTGGGTGTTGGTGTAAACAGACGAATTTATGAACTTCGACCAATCTATGAATCATTAGGACCACGAAGAGCAGCAGCTTTAGGTTTGCACACAAATTTAGGAGCAGATATCACTGCTTCTTTTGCTGGAAAAGGCAAGTTAAGTTGGTGGAAGACGTTCACTGTTACTAGCGAGGAGGTCCTAGATGCTTTGGGTGAATTGGGACATTCTAACACTGTATCAGAAAATATGTTTTAAAAAATGGAAGAATTCGTATGTCAACTGTACGTACCTAAAACAAGCATGATAGATATTGGAGGTGAGGTGGTGGCTCTTTACAAAAAAGCAGAAGACTGGATTACATCTCCCTCCAACAAGGGGTTGTTTGTACCCAACTATTATGCGTGCTCACTTACAGGCGATGGTGTGGGTTCAAGATATTGAGCAGCACCCGAAACTACCGCAACCTACTGATCTTGGATGGATCCTCATAGAAGATAAATACCAACCTATTGTTTGCACAGAACGTAGTATCCCAGAAGGTATCTTGGAACTAACAAAGTGTTCGTGTGTTCAGCGTCGCTGTGCCCCTCCTTGTGGATGCCATGCCGTTAACCTCCCATGCACAGAAATGTGTGCTTGCAATGGGGATGAAGAGATTTGCGATAACAAGTTCAATGACATATTAATATTGATGACGATGATGAAAATGATGATGACGATATGTGATTTAAAACCACTTACGTTTATTCTTTAATGTTGCGTTTGCGATCACTGTTAAAAAAGCAATTGTAGCAAAATAAAAGTCATGCAAGTATGATAAACTTCCATAACATAATTTTATGTAACTTCTAACTAAGAAAGTTAATAGCAAGATTGAAATAAAAAATAATGCACCAGAAACAAGTTATTTCCTAAAACGTGATTTAAGGGCAGCCATTTTGGATTTTTGCATGTGGTATCCACACATCAGGGTAGGTGTGCAAACTCATTGTATATGTAATTTTTACCTAAAGACATTTCCTAAGATAACCAAAGTCATAAAGGCACAAGGAGAAAGTTATTTCATATGACTCAACTTTATGGCGGCCATCTTTGATTTTTGCAGACAATATCAATATGATACCGTTATGAGCTACATATATACATGTGATATACCGTTTTAAAGGTAATTTCGTAATAAAGATATATTCTAAGATGATTAAAGTAAAAAAAAATGCACCAGGAGCAACTTATTTCATAAAACTATATTTGGTGGTGGTCATTTTGGATTTTTGCCTGTTGAGTCAGTATGCCAGAGTTATGAGCCACCCACCATCTAAATTTGGTTTCTACATGTACAAACGGAAATTTTGACACCACCTACATACTTGCTTCACGAAGCAGCACACGAGATGACATAGGCTCCTGGACTAATAGGAGCATTTAAGTTTATGGATTCATTCTTGTTTTTACCCTCGTCGCTAGGTAATTTGGTTGATACGATAACCACTTTTCGTGTTTTAGAAGGTATATTTCCTGACTTCCACCAATTGTTGAAACCTAAAGGCACATGTACGAATATTGTACTGGATTCGATAAATTTGATGAAACGCAGCTGCCCCCGAATGATGCTTTCTTTTCTCTTTGACAAATAGTCATTCTACGGATGAAGGGTATTCGTACGCCCATACAGTTTGGGACGCAACGGGTTGCACGACACTAGGATCATATCACGATCTTTACGTTTTAACCGATGTAGCGTTACTCGCAGACTGCTTCGAGATCTTTAGGAATATTTCAAAGAGAGATTATAGGTTGGACCCCTGTCACTTTTCCACTCTACCTGGGCTGAGTTGGGATGCCGCCTTATGCATGACGAACGTAAAATTAGAGCTATTGTCTAGCGTTGATATATATAATTTTGTAAGTAAGGGAATACAAGGCGACATTTCAATTATCCCAAAAATGTACGCCAGAGCTAACAACCCGCTCTTGGAAGATTACGATCCCTCCAGACCAGTCACTTACATAATTAATTTAGATGCAACGAATCTCTACGGTTTTTGCGTCAGTAGGCCTTTACCATTTTCAGGTTTTAAGTGGCTGACGGAGGAAGAGCTCGAGTCTTTTGATGTAAAGAGTATACACGCAGACAGCACTACAGGTTACCTGTTTGCAGGTGGACCTGAGCTATTAAAACACATTACACGAATCACATTCCGATTACCCATTAGCTGCCGAAAACGTCGATGTAATACAGGAAATGATATCACCTTTTAATGCAAAGCTAGCTCCACCTTCGGTCACGTGTCATAAACTAATACCTAATTTAGTACTACATTAGGATTACATCTGTTACCATAAAAACCCTAGTGTACTATTTAAAGCATGGGATGGTCTTGACAAAGATTTCAAACAGGATCAAGTTTACGGAACGGGCGTGGCTGAAACCATTCATAGATTTTAACACAAACAAAAGGAAGGATGCTATTCGTATGGAGTTTGAGAGAAACTTCTACTAGCTGGCCGTTAATTCGAGCTTTGGGAAATCATTGAAGAACGTGCGCAAGCGGGTAAACGTCAAATTAGCTGTTAATGAGGCAAAGGCCTTGAAATTAATGAACTCACCTACCTGGATTATTTTGATGTGCTAAGTCCAGACCTAGTTCTTTTCAAGATGCATAATGTGAAAGGTACACTAGATCGACCAGTACCTGTCGGGTGTCTTGGAACAATCCAAGCTTGTAATGTATGTTTTTTTACGATTATATGAAAGACAGGTATGGCGACAGGTGTAGTCTCTTGATGACAGATACCGATTCACTTATGATAGAGGTGGATACTCCCGATATTTACGATGACATGTGAGCATTACATCTGTTTGACACTAGTAATTATCCTACATACCATCCTTTGTATAGGGGGGAATTGAGGCTTAATGGCGCGTCGACAACTTGGTCATTAGCGCCAACTTCAGTCACAGTGGAGTGGTCCGCTATCCTTTGTATAGCGAGTATAACAAAAAGGTGTTGGGTACCTTTAAAGATGATACTTCAGGCAAGCCTATAAAGGAATTTATTGGTTTTAGATCTAAAATGTACTCCTTCGATTGTGCTGGAAGTGTTAAAAAGGTTGGCAAAGGGGTAAAAAAGGATGTATTAAACAATGTAGTGACGTATAACGACACTTGTTTAAATGAGCATAAAACTAACTCATACAACCAGGTCACTATTCGCAGTCTTGGACACGAATTGTTCACTGTGATGGAAAATAAAGTGGGTCTTGCTTGTTTTGACGGAAAACGTTTTGTAGTATACGATAAAGTACATACTCTTCCGTATTTTCACTGTTCGACTAGGTTACCTAGATGATTGTTCCGTTTTCCTTTTGTATATACTGTAAATAAATCCAATTGTATATACTTTTATTCCTTTACCTTGTCAATAAAACTGAGGTTTGTGTTGATGAATATAGGTCCGACTCGTTTTATTTATGTGTTTTTACTTTTGTATTAGCTTACAATCAGATATTAGTAACGTTAGCGCGTAAAACCATAGACAGTAGCATCAGCAGTAGCATCAGCAGTCATTTTGTTTCGTTACTGACGTCAGTGCACCCTGTGACGTGCTGGGTCGGATGTGACGTCATTGGTGGGGGTTATGACGTCACTACCACCTGTAACGTCACTTCCTATGAGTAGACGCCATTTTGGGACTCGGCCATCTTGGATCGACCCCCTATGGGCGCCACCATCTTGACTCGGAAGTGACGTCACGAGTGGGGGTTGGGGGGGGGATTGAGGCTTAATGGCGCGTCGACAACTTGGTCATTAGCGCCAACCTCAGTCACAGTGCAGTGGTCCGGGTTGCCACTGCACCACACATTACAGAGATGTTATGATGTCATTACCCCTGTGACGTCACTTCCATGCCGAGCATTAACGCATGACTACTACTGAAATTCTTGCCTTATTGACCAATTGGCTGCTACTATTTCCAGTCTCAGTGGCATTACACTTTCCAGTACTGCCCAGAACCAACCTGATGCACTACGAACATCTTCCTGTTACTCATTTAATGACTCGTGTGTAAGCTCTCTGCTTTTATCTAAAGTGGTAGTCCATTGGTGGTAGGTCTATTGTAGGTCTATCTAGTATTTCTTCCAATGTATAGCTTTGCATTAACCAACGCACGACACTAAATTATACAGAGTTTGAACATTCTTGTCAGCCTCCTATATATTAATTTAAAATGGCAAGTAAGTGAAACCCAACTCTTGATCATGATAACTGGTGGCAAATGGATACATCGTTAGTAATTAAATGTACCGCACCACGATGTAGATTACCGTAAAGCGACATGCCCACAGCAAGCGTGGCTGGAAGTTATGTCCCTGGCTGCAATTCCAGTGTAACGATGTTACTTCTGTTTGGTGAACCGAAACCATCGTTCATCAGTCCTAGGTCAGTTTTGGTATCATATTTAGTTTACTGGTGAGACCTAACGAATCAAGATTGCAGTCTGAGTGTTAATTATGGATAACCACAGTTTTGGTAAGTTTACAAATGACGAGTATTAGTCTCAATTTCAATTCTAGCTACACAATGGATATTTATGCGTTAAAAATTGAAATAGTAACTTCTTATATGGCACAAACAATCTAAGGGCTGTCCCTACATATAATAATTCCTTTTATCTTGATTTCATGTGTACCATTTAAAAAATAACTGCAAAAATAATTTCAGACGTGCAACATATTCTTGCAACTTGAAAAACAAAACAGTCATTTTATATAATTTATTTTTTCACGGATTATGTAGTAATAACCTGAAATTTCAAGATGGTGCATATTTTGGCTCTTCGTAATTAGGTTAATGAGTTCTCCATTTCTACAAAATGATCACATACGTCACATACGATCAACTTACACATTTAGTAGGAGAAGAAAGCTGTGCAATCCCTGCAAGTGTGTTAGGGGTAACATAGGTAAATTTTTTAAACTTTATTTAAATTTTCTTTTTTTATTTTTTAACATTCGTTTGTTTGGTCTAGACGACATTATCAATTCAATATGTCTTCGCTGTTTACACTCTGTTAATTATATTACGTATACTGCTGATGTGAATAAAAGTAATTCCCAGTTCATATAAAGACTTACACTCAAAGTTACTACTGATATATATATATATATAAATTTATACATATATATTTTCTATACACTCTAATTCTTCATAACTAAAGTTGCTTATGTGCAAACAACTACTCTTTTTAATTTACACATCCAAGAATTTCTTGTTAGTTTACTTAAGCATTGGAATGTTGCACAAATCTAAGATGGTGGAGTCACTCCATTTAATAACCTAAGTCAATTATTCAGTTTAAAATGTTTTACAGGGTGATCCACAAAAAACTGACGACCCAAGAATTTCTAAGTCCAACTTTTCTAGCTAACATCCCTCAAAACCAGAATAGGACAGAAACCAAATCTAATGAAATGGGAAGATTTCTGTCCTCTCCTGGTTTTGAGGGGTGCTAAATAGAAAAGTAGGAAATAGAAAATCTTGGGTCGTCAGTTTTTTGTGGACCACCCTGTACAGGTATTCAGGAAAGGATTCCGTTTCACTTGTAAAATTTAACAGATGCTAACCTGAGTTATTTCATAACTGATTTAGGGTTGATAGACTTGCAAATCAGGTTTCAAATTAATGTAAGTCTTTCAAAAACTGTGTCATCATGAGCGAAGATGTATTGAATGATAAGTTTCACCAAAGCAGAAAAGGACATAGGTTTGGTACATG
Organism: Lithobius niger; assembly: GCA_023313725.1. Taxonomy (NCBI): domain Eukaryota; kingdom Metazoa; phylum Arthropoda; class Chilopoda; order Lithobiomorpha; family Lithobiidae; genus Lithobius; species Lithobius niger. Next base: position 174,533 of record JAHWFP010105750.1, read on the forward strand.
AGTAAAACCATATCATTGCAAGCCTCCACAAAGAAATTTATGTCAAAACATAGCACAATCTTTAATTATGTATCCGACAATACAGAGTATGATTCGCAGGGCACATATTTGTGTCTAGGAGCAATTTGGGAATGATATCGAACGAAGTATAAATAATTTTCAATTTTTCAAACTTTATCTATATAACTTAAAAGGCAACTGATGAATTTTTTTAAAAATAGAGATGCATGTAAACAGACGGACAGCCATTTTCTTGAAAAGGTTTAGTTCTTCAGTGAATACACTCTTATTTCAATGATCATTGATATTTATCAACTTGAGTAATATGATCATTTAAAGCAGCTTGTGCATGAAACCGCATTAAACAAAAAAAAAAGAAACACATACTTTGACTACTGGCATGCAGCTTATTAATCAGTTAAAATTGTTAATGCACTAATAACGACTCCATTAATTTCGATTAACAATATAACTTTGGAACAATGCTTCCACTTACTCAAACAAAGCAAAATCATTTTTTTGTTTTCAAAACCATCTAAAAATAATGATAAATTATTCAGAACGTTAAATTGTTCATTTGACTAACGAGTATTGGAAAATAAATAACATACTACAAATTCAAGTCCCCTATATGATAATGGGTGTTTTGACATGCGTGTTTCAATATGGGGTATATGACTCCGAGCACAGAACAAATCAGACTCGTGTTTCCTGCAGACTTAATATTAAAAATGACCTTTTGTAAGCCTAATGTTTATCATGGACTACCTAGATATGTCCATGTACGTCACATGGGTTGTGATCAATAATGCTGTTGCATATTAAGTCCTCATGAGTCTCGACTGTGAGTCGGCAGATGGTACATGAGACTAGTTGTCTTCTATGGTGACGACATAAATTAATTTCATTGCTGAAGCACACCGACATACGTTACACATTCGACATGTCTGTGGAAGGTTAGCTTGTGTTGCTCAAGAATCTGAATTGACCCATACAGCAACCCACACTCATCAAACAAGAAGGTCGTCTCGAAACTAATGATTAAAACAGAAAAAAAATTAATCATGGGTGCACAGGAAGCTGCGAACACTGGGGGGATCATATTTGATAAGCGTCTTGTTCCCAGCTGTACATCTCTGGCTTCTTACAGACCCGGGTTCGATCCTCGTGAAGGGAAGTGTATATGCACGGGGTTTTTATCCAGTCATTTCCCCACTCGTTGCATGACGGTTTCCTCCAGGTACTCCGGTTTCCACCAACATGTGGCAAAAACCAAATGAAATGATGGTGGCGACTTCTTAACATTTGCTGCTCGGGCCTTAAAAAAGGTCGACGCTTACTGGCCGACACCTTCTATTCTAACTTCAATGTCTTTTACACTGCCCCAACCTAATTTCGCCAACAGCACAATGTTAACAAGTGTTAGCTCATGACGAGAGTAGCACTAATGTGATACATTTTCAGCTGATAAGATTATTTCAGGAAGGAGAGGCACAATCTCATAGTAAATTCTCAGAATCTTTTTCCCATCACACTTGACATGAACAAGACAGATTTTTTTCAAAAAAGAAGTTTCAGAATTCAAAAAATAACATAATAATGATAGAAAAATAAAAATGAAATTATTGTCCAGCACATAATCTTAGGTTTTACCCAAAGACAAACAAAAAATATACAATTGGGTACGCAATCATAACATCACTCATTGAAAAAGAACTAATATCAAAAATTCAAAAAAAAATTGTAAAAGCCAGTCTGTTCTCATCCAATAACCAGCACCACATCCGTACGAACATACGACTCACTAAGCTCGACGATGGCATAAGCTTTACAATCATAACATTTAATGTAGGCTAATGATGACAGCTTGACTGAAAGGCGAAACCGTTCACAACTGCTGGGAATAAAAGAACCTGAACTAAACATGAAGCCAAATTTAAGAAATAAAATATTAAAAAATCTTTATCCACATTTGGCACTTAAGTGTTGACTTTCTAGTCAGAATTGGACTATTTTAGAACTCTGATCCTGAAGGATGAAGCCCTTTCGTTCATCCTGTTAGCTTAAAATAATACTACCAATTCAAAAGATGAAAGAAGAACGGTAACGGGCAAGGTAAACCGTGGATTAGAATTGGGAAACCTCTCTTCGTCGTACGAGACGTTAGTTAACTAAAGGCAAACAAATTAATAAATAAAAATAAAAACAAAACATAAACGACACGCATCTTCAACAAAAATAAAAGTAAGAGTAGAAGTAGAATATTAAATTATCATTATTCTACCACCAATACGATCTAATCATACACTGAACAAAAGCTTTCTGTGTAAGCTAGCACAATATTATGACAAATGAATATAAAAAATAAAAATGGAAAAAAAAAAGAAATCCCAACTAAACGAAAAAAAAAAGAAATTTAAAATAAAGAATGAATGGTCTCTACCTTCAAACGAACAATAAGGTTCAAACTTTCGATTTTCAGTTCGATGCTCATTATGTCAGCATGGCTACTATATTATTTGCAATTTTTGGTGGGGATACAGTCCCCGATTTTTGCACTATGCTAAAACATAGAAAAAAGAAAAAGGAACATGAGAAACTTTCCTTTTTTAACCCAAGCCTATCGATAATAACCTTAGCAATCATAACAAGCAGGCTAAATGCGACACCCTTGTTAACTAATAGACTTACCTCAGGAAGAAGAAATTCTGTTCTTTTACATGTCACATTCGGCATGAGCAAGATACATTTGTCCCAAAGAAGAATTAAAAATCCAGAAAATAACAAAAAAATTGAAATTAAATTACTGTTCAGCACACAATCTTGTGTTTCACCCACAAAACAAAATCATAAATGCGATCGGGGCACAACGATTCATTGCCAACCTCATTCATTGCCAAATATACTTCCATAAAATAAAGCTAACAAATTTTTAAAAAGACAGTCTCTTCACATCTAGTAACAATCACCACCAATACCTCTCCGAAAAATCGACGATAGCATAACTTGTACAGTCAGAACATGTAGGCTTATGATGACAGCAAGACTAAAAATAAGACACCGTTTTCGACTGCTGTGAAGAGAGGTACAGAACTAAAAATTAAGCCATAGTAAAAAATAAATAAAAATACAATCTTTATCCACATTCTGGATTTATATGTCCCATTTATGTTCAGGGATTGGACTGAGGTTCATTCATACTAAACGATAAAGCACATTATTTCATCACGTTAGCTAAAAATAATACTACCTGTTCATACTAGTAAAAGAAGGCGCAAACCATGGATTCAAGCCAGGGAACCTCTCATCATCGCAAGGGACATTAGTTAACTAAAGGCAAAAAAATAAAATAAAAAAATAATTTAATAAAATAAGAAACAAACACGTAAAGGCACAGAATTTCAGAAATCATGAGATTAAAAGGAGAAGACTAATGCCATTATTCACGTACCATTAATCACACCACCAAAACGATCTACCCAAACATTGAAGAAAACCTTTATCGTGTAAGGCAGCACAATATTATTAAAAATAAATTTAAAACAAAAATGAGAAAAAACGAAACGAATTAAGCCATAGTAAAAAATAAATAAAAATACAATCTTTAATCCACATTCTGGATTTATATGTCCCATTTATGTACAGGGATTGGACTGAGGTTCATTGATACTAAACGATAAAGCACATTCTTTCATCACGTTAGCTAAAAATAATACTACCAGTTCATACTAGTAAAAGAAGGCGCAAACCATGGATTCAAACCAGGGAACCTCTCATCATCGCAAGGGACATTAGTTAACTAAAAGCTTAAAAAAGATAACTAAATGTTAAAATTAAAACAGAATACTATTAGCTACCTTCAAAATGAGTCTAAATAGACGTTGCAGCCAAAAGGTACACAATGTTGATGTATAATTCTTGTGAGGTACTCTTTCGCCCTACCAGATAGCTAACTCAGTTTTTGTTTTCTTTTTTTACAGAATGTATTGGATTATATGGATATATAAACAAAATGAGTATTAAAAAAACGCTTAAGCATATAAAATACGAATGTAAGCCTTAAAAAACTTAAAGCCCTAAAGGAACAGAAATTAGAAGAAGGCATGTAAGCGATCAGCTTCGCACTAATACGTGTAAAAGAATCTCCAGCGACCCAAAAAACAAGCTGGAGCTTCTTTTACACGTATTAGTGCGACACTGATGGC
>JAHWFP010105751.1:0-21751 GCA_023313725.1 Lithobius niger
TTTTTTTTCAAGCAAGCAGACGAAAATGTAACCAGAAGACTCAATTTTTCTTGACCCTGCCAGATGAAGATTGTTGAAATACAATCGAAAATTTGCAAGATACTGACAGTATCCTGTTTTTGAAAGTGAGCGTAATGAGTAATTTCTGAGATCGAAGTGATTCAACAGCGTTTCAAAGTAATTCAAGTAAGCCTAACGGTTTATTTTGTGACCAATTGTCATGTATTTGCAATAAGGGTGTGCAGTTTTAATATTTTGGGTTCGATTCGATTTTGGGGAAGAACACCTTGACTCTGATTATTATTCGATTTCAAAATTCTAGTTTTTTTCCACTTCCATTTTAAACTATTTTGTTTTTCAATTTGTATCTAGGCTATAAGGGCTGGCCTTGGAAAAAATAATCAAATTTCAGTAACCATACCCCCCTTTTGAATAGTACCATCCTTAAGATTTTATAAAAGGCAAATTAGCCTAACTTCATACATTGTGTGGCCAATTATTGCCACTTAGTTGATTGTTACACTTACACTGGAGTCCAAAACGAAATTTTACTGTTGTAATTTTACGTCATGTTTTAGGGCAACGGCTACACTATTTTAGCAATGGTTAACATGGTACCGTGCATAGTTGCCACATACAATGAAGTCATTACAAATTTTTTACTAAAGTAACATGATTATAATTTTTATGTTAAACTTTATTTAAGTGCACTTACTGAAATCGAAAATAATTCATCTTGTTATTCCATGGGGATCTCATTACTCCATGATAATCGAATTTTTAGATTTTGATGTGGACGAATTCGATTCAATAACGTAATAAAATCAAAATCGATTTGAAAGTTTTCATTTTCGCACAGTCCTAATTTGCAACTTGGCAAAGTCCCCCTCCCTCCCCATTTTTACACCTCTAAATACAGTAGTGATTTAAAAAAGTGCTCCCGAGAATAAGATACAATATAAAAACACATGCTAACTTTGTACTTTTTGTAGCTATCAATTTTTAATAGAAAACTAGCTGAACTAGCCTATCCAACTTTGTTCGGGTAAAAATATAGGTATAATTGGCAAAAACCTCCTCATAAATTACAACATTTGGTAAAATCGATTCATTCTCTTGGGCTAGGACTTTATGAAATTAATGTTCTGCACATGTTTTTTAAATATGTGTGGCGTCGATCTAACAACCTCTGCATCACTATTCGTAATAGCATAGGACTACTGATAATGTTGCATGTATTAACATTGTTTGAACTGCAGAATACTAGATTACAAATTCAAACAGGTTGACTCTCTAAAGGCCTAGTTTATCGGTGGTTTCTCTCCATGTAAAACGAAGCCCAACTATCTCCCGCGAGACGTAACCTAATACTTTCATCAAGTACTGTAGTGGTTCAAGGAAATACATATTATTTAGTACGCATAATTTCTGAAATTAACTACAAGAAGCTCAGGAGTGTCTTCTTAAGCCACCGAACATGAGATTGAGTAACGATTTTTCTTGAATTATTATTTTTATTTTCTGCTTGGTATTCAATTTAGGCCTATAAGTTAGATCTACAATTAACGACTGGTCAGTACGGTGGCACGAGTTTGCCAAGGTAAAGACGTAATCGTGAATCAAGTGAAATGCAGGATTTTTGCTTTGGATTCTTTTAGCTTTCTCCTACTTTCATTTTTCTTTTGTCATAACACAGCCTACTAAAGATAATTATACAAATCCACCTGAGGAGAATACCAACCGTTTGTTGACTGTTGTTGAATTTTTGGTAATTTTCTTTTTCATTCCTCAGAACACTAGTGAGTATAAAAAAAAAAATTGAAGTTACATCACTGCTACATTTGAAACACGCTATTCTGTTTCACCACTGATCTTGCTCGTCCATTGAATCTGGATAGCAGTTTCTGTCTAGGTTGGTGCCTAGTTCTGGCCTTACAAACTAGCGTAGGACTATCTCAGTGTAGCTTGGGGTAGCCAGATTCATGAGTTGCAACTCTTTGTGCTCGTGTCGACCAATGAACAGATTCCAAGGCTCTCAAGTGGCTTTAGCTTTTGACAAGCACCCAGCCTTAGCCATGGCACCACAATAAGAGAAGAATCATTTTGATAGATAAATCTCATCGGAAATTCCTATGTTCTTATGCCACAATCGAGATGAGCACGACGCATCACAGGGCCCTTCTCTTCCTGAAAATGCCAAGGGTGGCCGAGGCCGTACTCGAACCCGTACTCGATCCCTCTCTAGCACACGAGACTGTCATGCTAACCATCAAGCCACCTTCCCCCATGCTCTTAAGTGGCTGTCAATTGAGGCATTGGATTTGAGGCGGAATCATCTTTTCACACCAATTGATTCTGTGATACCTTTCTTGCGTGCTCAGCTACACCAGTCTTTCTATCTTTGGCTTACCGGAAGAATAGTGACTCCTCTCCGATTAGCTTCTCGTTGGGCTAGAATGATGTAAAATGATCAGCTGAACAACATTTTCCCATAACATTTTTGGGGCAAAGGCTTAGTTTGGCCGTCAGAAATTAATGAAAGCCGCACTCTAGCACTGACAGACATACAAGAGTTCCATGTTCCCAGCTGACATCTTTTTCCCGTAAACAGTTCAGATAAGTGGGCTGTTATTGTCAGTTTAGTTTGGTTTTGTTGTTATTATCGTTAGGTTAGGTTATAGGTACCGGCTTCTGTTTGGCGTTTCACTTGTAACGAACTGGTTGGGATTTGGCGTTCACTTGACGGACGTTGGCCCAGTTGATGCTTTCCTGCGCGGCGCCCTTTGCCTCGAGCCTGCCTGCCGGCAACAAGATGGCGTCACAGCCTACCTCCCGTAATGCTAACTTTGGACCTAAACCACGGCCAAACGGTGTGTTTGCCCCAAAAATGGAAGAGGAAAACATTATTCAGCAAGTAATTCTTAGTCCATTAAAAAAAAAAAAAAAGAATCGGACGGGAGTCATTATTCTTCCGGTGTTCCCTATCTTTGCTGTGCTTTAACACGTTCCCGAATTCGCACTGAATGCTGAAGGGGGGGGGGGGGGGGTTTTTTTTTTTTTTTTTTTCCTTGCTCCTAGTGTAGTGCAGTATCTGCGCATGGGGCGGGGGGAGTGGGGGAAAGGCTGAGCCTCAAGGGGGTAGGTTGGGGACGAGTCTGGATCACTCCTCTACCGAAGCAGATTTTGTCAGGTTGGGTGGATAGAGCAGAAAACACCCGACTCCATTTTCTGCAAGGACTCGACGGACATGCTTGCTTCTTTTAGTTAGGCTAGATGGGAAACAATGACAAACGGACTTATCTCAGCCCTCCGCTGGCTGTTTCGTGTCCCTCTAATGTGGATTTGCGAACCAATCTTCAAATTCAAATGCTAAGTGGTCAGAATGAATTCGAATGCACAAGTGGTCAGAAAGAAAGATGTAGTTCAAAGTCCGAACATCCTCAAGGCCTGAAAGAAGCCATCTGAGGGATATCGAAAATTAGCAGGACAAAGTAGGTGTCCTTCAAGTGAATTTAAGCGAACTTTTTGGCGTTATTTTTATGACGAATCGAAGTTTTCACTGTACTGACCATAGCGATAGGTTTTGAGGCGTTAGCATGGCTTATTGCAACGTTAAAATCTCAATAACAATTTCTGCCTTTTGGTTCGTGGTTATTTTATTTCCAGTAATTATGGGCAGCAATTCATTCATTCAGCTGACCAACTAGGTCTGAATATTAGGGACACTTTTTAGTAAACAATGTACACCTGTGTAGAGAAACACGGTGCCAGTAGCAGGACATCATGTTGACTGGAGCCTACAATCTCGAGTTGCAATATGGTGAAATCGACAGTAAAACTTGACCACCCAAGTGCTTGTCTGCGACTGGGTTAGGAAATTTTCGTACACATCCTCACCTAAGTTAACGTCTTTAAAAATACAAAATTGTTCTACGGTTTGGACACTATTGGGCAATATTTTTGATTTAACGAATATCAGATCTACAAGACGACGTTAAGTCAAAAAAACCAGGTCAATTATATAGTCACTTCACTACCGTCGTCAAAATCTTAATTACAATACGGGAACTTATCCAACCTGTTATTACGTGGCTTCTACGAGTTACTATGTCGTTTTCGTTTTTTTTAACAGTTCCTTAACCAAGTTTTAGACTTTATTTAATGGAAGAAAGCCACCCCATACGGAAACTCTACACGATCTTGCGCAAAACCTTGAATTAAATTGAGGTACAGGAAAAGTCAGATCGCGACCAGACAACATGCTGCGGTTCCATCCCAACTGTTTCACTGAAATACGTACCGTTCGCCCGTTTAAGGGCGTTTTCGGGCCTCTGAAAATAGGTCGGCATGATTGCGAAGGAAGATCAGCTATAATTGAAACGGATATTTGTTTTCCAAAAAGGTTTCTAGCGGGAAAATTCCACCCACGATTTCGCCGCCACGAGTCAGTCAGCCATCACGCAAGGCATTACTAATGGATGCCATTTTGATTCTGTAAAATGACATACTAAAGTAAAATTAATATTTTATTATTGTATCATACACTATGTAGGCAACAAATGTTTCAAAAACCTTTCTTGTAAAAGGCTATATTTACAATAAGCAAAAAAAAATGACTTGCAACATACAAAGCAACTGCTTTGAGAGTGTAGTTTGCCATCTGCTGGTTTTGAGATTAAACAAAGGAACATTAAAAAAATAGACCATTATCTGCAAGGTGCTCTGAGATGAACATTACAATGGTAGGATAAAATTATTATAACTGTCTTTGAGAATTCTTCATTTTGGGAGCCATTTTTGCTTTTATTTTTATACTTAGGAAACATTTCAAGAAAATAAAATTCATCTTGTATTATCAGTTTAAAATGTACAAATTGGAATGTTGCTTGTACACCACTACTTTTCTTGGAATAAAGGAGGCTGAGTGTGCACCCTGTAAACATCGCTTTCGCGGGAGGTGTGTGCGGTTTCGAACGTAGCCGTCTGATAATTTCTGAACTTATACGATATTCGAAAATAGCCTTCGAATTTTGTGATTACATACATCATACATGACGTCTTTCAAAGATGACATTAAATAATTTGCTGTGCACTGGCTTAATTGGTAAGACTGCTTAATATGTTAATAATACGATAGGTAAGTCATGCCATGGTGATATTGGTAAACATGAACACCCAATGGGCTAGTTCTTGGCTGGCTGGAGTCCCGGCATTTGTGTCTGTTCCTCCCGTTAACAAGCCCTTGACCACCTCGAGCTATAACTGGTTCATCAAGTTACATGAGAAAAAAAATTACTACTGCCCATTGCTACTTTTTATTTTTATGTGTCGATAAAACCTGAATACTTGGCAAAGGTTAACACTCGTTTAAGACACACTTACCACAATGAGGATAAAAACATGAGTCAAGTTTTAGATCCATTTGAATTTTAGGTGAAATTAACATCCGGTCACCTTCATTAGAAGCACGGAAGTCGTTGTTCCGTCCTTTCATGCGCCTACATGTCCCGAATCCTTACTTGGAGCCGACTCTTTTTCTCACCCCATATATGTCGCTCTGCAAGTCGAGCATAGTATATGGTACCACACCACTCCTTATGCAAAAGTTGGGGGGGGGGGCCCTCGGCCATCTGGGTATGGAGTGGGGGGGGGGTGGATGTGGGGCTCCAAGTCAGGATTTGGAAGCACGTGGGTGCCACTCTAATACCGATTTCACATTGGTAAATTCAAGCGGCCAGGCCGGACTGGGGCGGGCCAGCCAGTACCAGTCGGGGCCAGTGCTGGTCCAGCCGGCCCGCTTTCGCGTTGGTTAATTCCACGGCTCGCTGATCACGATTTACAGCACTGCCATGTGTCGGTTTGTTGCACTTGACACTTTCCACTTTCTGCCGCTACACTGCCGCGCCATTCATAAGCCATTCTGATTTAAGCGGCGCCGGGCGGCTCTGTCTTAATTTGATTTTGCATTAGTTAATAAAACGGTCTTGGCCGTGCCTGGCTCTCGAAATACCGGCCGCGCCGGCTCTCGAAATCCCGATTTCGCATTGGTTAATAAAACGGTGCCCAGCCCTCCTTGGCACGGCCAGGGCCACTTGAATTTACCAATGCGAAATCGGTATTACAGGAAAAAGGCTCAACAGTATTGCCCAGCATCACCGTAAAACACACCACGCCATTGGCTGCGAAAATACAGCTTTTCTCCTCCAGTTCCAAACGTGAGGCCCACCTACTAGTGCTCGAATCCATGGCCACAAACAGGTTCATGAGGAAACAAGTTCCCCTCATGAACCTCACTGGGGCTAACTTGGACTGCATTGAGCAGATAGTCCGCCCAAGTGTAACATCCAGACTGAATGGGATGTGGAATGTAGATGAGTGGTTGAATCGGCAGCTGCATGTTGCTTAAAATCCGTAAAGAGACGAGATAGAGTAACGACTTTCGTGTGTTTTGTGGTGCATTCTTCTGATGAAGGTGAACGGTTGGAAATTTCACCAAAAATTCAAGTGGATCTAAAACTGGACTGATGTTTTTATCCTCGTTGTGGTAAACGAGTGATTAATTTATCATGTCAGTTCGGTACCACTGTAACGGAATTCTGCCAATTTTAAATCGTAATTACTTTCGTGGATAATCTACGTGTGAAATCAGAAAGAGGGATACTTTTCACACATATTCATACTGAAAAGACGAACCATCGTAATTTGAGTGTTAGAAAAATTCCAAGACACAAAAACGCGCTCAAATTAAAAAAACAAACAAATCCTACCGATTTGTGAATTTTTGACAGACTGCAATGACTAAAGATGGAAAAATATAGTCCTCCTGTCTCATCAGGCTACTGCAAGAATCTTATTTGCAAGATTTACGGTACTTACATTGTCCGACGTGCATTGATCATTATGACTAGGACAGGACTGTGGCACGTAGCTTTCGGTATTTATAAGGTGATATTCGCCTCTATGCCACTTTTTCCTAAGGCGTTCGCCCAGTTCTCTGCTGATAAGAGGGCTGGATCGAAGGGTCCGAGAGGCCTTGTAGATTATAAGCACTGACTCATTGCCGCCTGTCGAAAATTCGCAAATAGGTAGGGTTTGTTTGTTTTTGAATTTGAGCATAATTTCGTGTCTTGGACGTATTCATACGTGTGAAAAGTGTCCCTCTTGCTGTACTTGATTCAAGTAAATGTCTTTTGGAAAGTAGTAACCTTAAAAGACCTTGAAACAAGGAAGGAGTTTCGTTTATGTTACGTCTAGTTGTCTGGGATTTATAAATGCGTTTCTTGCCTAAAGACTTCATGCCAGTTCTCGTGTGGGCTGGGAAGTTTAACACCTCGTAGCACGCTTCATTAAAATAACATAGGACTTGATAGTGATATTGACAGAATGAGTCTGGAGCCGGAAGCGAAACCCCAGATTGTTTTCCAGATGGCCGTGTGACAAGGGTTGGAACACAAGCAAAAATTATTACAGGATAGGCTTATGATACGACTACATTTTTGATTTCCAGAATCTGACAAAATAGTTTCAACTAATCACGGCATTTACATGGGATTTGCACCATTTGGTAGCTCTCGAAAAAAAAAACTAGTGGAATAATTTATTCAGATGTCAAATCTATAAAGTTTAATTGTTTCGAAAAAACTGACAACACTAAACTTTTTAACGATGCTAGTCCATCACTAGTCCTCTCGAATGTCGGCCACCACTCGCCATTTGGCAAATGAAATTCAGCAGCTGGCGACTTGAATTTAGCCAAACTCGCCAACATGGCGACAAGCAGAGTGACACTCAAATACGAGTATCTCGAGAACCGTATAAGCTAGATACTAACGGTTTGCGGCGTTGTGCTCAGATTTATATGTGCTATACAATAGCTGTTTCTGCAATAATACTAGGGTTAAAGGAAATTGTACAATTTTGCATGTACACAAATTAGAAAGGCCATGTGTTTTGCATGATTTATGTGGTATGTGGCGAGTAGAAATTGTGATATAGCGAGTTCTTTCTAAGGTGTACTGGCAAAGTAGTGATTGCTATTGGAATGAGATTTGAGAGGGTTGTCCATCACTAATACCAGTAGAATCAGCAGCTCGTATTGTTACCGGCATAGCCTTAAAAAAAAGTTGACTTCTTGCCATATCCTGCACTCAATTGTTTGTTTTCTTTTGCAGAAAAAGATTCCAACAACGATATTCTTTGGACGTGGTCGTATCCGTCCGTTTCGCCTGAGCAGCGGCAACTAGTTTTGAAGAAATGCAGTTTGGATGCAGATGCAGGCAGCGGACGAAGCAGTCCGTTTATTTTTGGCCGCTTTCAAGGAAGTTGGTTCTATTTGTCTACCACTGAAGTGTTTGACTCAGATTGCTTGCCACGGGTAAGCTGTTTGTGCGCAGTTAATTATAGCTAAACGTGTGGTGCAGCTGACCCAATTTATTCCAAGTTAAAAATCTTTATTGACAGGTTGCTTTTACTTCACAGTGATCCATTATCAGCAGCAGATCAGTCTTGGCATTTGTTGAAACCTACGTTGTTGACCGTCTTGAGAGTCTCGCTAGAGATTGAACCTTGTTTTGTTACATAATGCTCTGTAGCAATGTAAACGATTATTATTGATGCTACGAGTGTGATTTTACTGTGTAGGTGAGATGTCATTCAAATTCTGTATATGCCCACCATAAAAACGGGGTATTACAGTGTCGTACACTGCAAAAAAGAAAGCAGTGTTTGCAAAAAAAAAAAAAAAACCTTACTGCCACAGAAAGTCTCCTGCCATAATCTACCACACTTTAAATGTTGTGCACCAGTTTGATCCGTCTTATGAATTTTTTATTTCCAACTCGAGAGTACATCTTTCTTTTCACTTTAAATTCAGGTGAAACAATTTGTTTTGGTACTATGGGCAAAGGACTTCCACCCTGAAAAATATGAGACTTTATCCCGGATTCTGAGTAAGACTTACTGCAAGACGGGGAATCCTGCCTTCCTATTGCAGCTTTACCTCTCCGTTATTACCAGTGGGTCCTGCCAGACGGAGGAGAATGGAACCTTTCTCATAAAAGACTTCCATCAGAAAAAGGCCTACCTGCAATCTTCGCTAAAATGTAAGTTGGTTACCAGATAACGCTGTTTGATACCGATACTGGTTTCAGGTATTGGGGTAGATACTACGGTATCGGATCAGAGAGTCATTTTTCTGCCGATACCTCGCACAAAACCGCTAACTTCAAACTCGTGTGAAATTCATGAGCAGTTAGACTGAAAATTTCAATCGAGCATGCCACATTTTTCCACTATAAGGTAACCTGCATGGAATTTATGGTAGCGTATCCAAATTGAATCTTAATCGCTATTTTTTTAAGTTGCCAATGCAAAATTGTTGAACAGACTCTAGCTTCGATGTTGCTGGTATTGGTATCGGATTGTCTGATACTGTTGGTGTACGAATCGGTATCGATATCAGAACCAAAAAAGTGGGTATCGTACAGCCTTATTATCAGGTGATGCTAAAGGTCTATTTACATTTATTTTGCCCCAGTCTTCAGACATATTGTCGTATGTCTTCATTTGTGGCTGGTTGACCAGTCAAATTCTTCTTGTACTCAAACGTGAGAGTAAGTCCAGATAGATGATTTGGCCACTAAAAGTTGATTAAGTGGTTCTCAGAAGCGCATGTATGGTTTTTTATTTAAGCTATATGAAAAAAAAATATCCGATCACACTCGTCAAGCTTTCACCAAACACTTCTTGGAACCGATGACTATATCAGCCCGAGTTCCATTCATACGATGGCCTTGAAATGAATCTTGAGGGCTGTTCAGAGGCGTGTCACTGCTGAAGCATGGATCTAAAGAAAAACTTTTATCCAGGGTGCAACATTTGTACTCTGAACATGCTAAACCTGGCAATTTTTTTATTGCTGCTGAGAACCATTTAATTAACGTTTAGCGGCGTTATCAATAAGGCTGTACCCAACCAACAATTGCCGGTAAGCGCCTAATCAGTGGGAAATTTGTACCCGTCTAAAATGAAGAATAAGCTAGTCAACTACCTGTAAAAAAAAACTATTTCTAATCACCTGTCAAAAAGGCTTTCTAGTCTCGGCAGTAAATTTTTACTACCTGTAAATTTAATTGCATTCAGTTCCTGATTGCTCTTTAGTTGCTTGAGGTTTTTTCGCTCTCCAGATACGACCAGTGCGCAACCCTACTGCGCATGCGTCAATGCGCAGCCCTCCTATAAAACGTGACCGGCGCGTCGGTCGGCCATCACTTTCCTCAAGCTCTTGTCGAAGACGGATTGCCTCTCCAGCTGCATCAGCCCACCGAAAATGCCCGAAGTTCGCCGAAAGTCTCCCAAGTCACAAGTTCGCCGAACACAATCAAGCAAAGATTAAGACCTTCATCAAAAGCTTCACCGTAAGTTCAAGGGAAGACAACCTTCACCATCAGGCAAACCTTCACCGAACGCTCAACCTTCGCCGAACACAAGCAAGTCTTCGCCCGCAAGCAAGCCTTCGCCGAACGTAAGCAAGCCTTCACCGAACGCACAACCTTCGCTGAACGCAACAAGCCTTCGCCAAACGTAAGCAAGCCTTCGCCGAACGCACAACCTTCGCCGAACGCAACAAGCCTTCCCCGAACGTACAACCTTCACAGAACATTTGCCGAACGCAATCAAGCCTTCGCACAATACAGGCAAAACCTTCGTCAAGAACATAGCCCAACAAAAACAAGCACCTCGTTCGCCGAACGCACAGCCCTTGACTCAGTCGTAATGGACCCTTCCGTTCAACCTATTTCAACACCTCCGGCCAGCCCTGTCCCTGTAAACCCCAGCATCGTTGTGTTACCATCGCCCACACAACCATCAATGTCTGCTGCTCCACTCATCTGTACAGCTTCACATGTTCCATGTGGCCAACATCTACGATCATCAACTTCTTCTTCCCCTAAACCATTAGAACATGATCACAGACCCTTGGACCTCTCATCTGCTGCTTCACGCCAACCAAGTCATCGCTGGGATGTACTTTCCCCAGATGATATCCACCGACTTTTAAACCCTGCCAAAAAGGAATTTTCATACAAAACTAGACCCAACCCTGCTCCTTCCACACACAATACTTCTTATGTACGTGACTGGATCGCATCCTCTGAGAATGACTCACACAAGCGGAAATCAACCCCCCTTACTTCACCCTCAACCAGTAAGAAAAGACGCACTTCCTCTTCGCTTGACCTTCAGACCCTGCTCAATGCTGTCCTGCATCCTGATGACGGTCTTACCTCTGCTGCTGTACTCGCCGCACACCAACGCAATCAACCACAAGTAAACTTCGAGCGTCAACCACTCGACCCATACGATGACTCCTTTCAAGGCGACGCTGATTCCTCAGCCATCCTGATTTTTGACCTTCTCAAAGCTGTGGAAGCCATCGTCACTGACAACTTCCTCTACAAGCCTGACCCGACCCCCCCTTCCAAGGTAAACCGACGACTAACAACAGGTTTCGGCTTTGGACTAAGGGAAAGAAACAACAAGCAACGCGCACGAATCGGCCAATCCACCACGCTTCTCACCACCTTACTCAGGACCGGTGGATCCTTATTAGGCAAAGGAGAACCCTTGGAACTAGACAAAGAACTGCCGCCTCCTCGCCCGGGCCGTGAATCCTGGTTCTTCCAATCCTTCGGCGATGGCGCCGCAAACCCAAGACAGTTTGAAACCTATCATCAATCTGAATTCCTTGCAACCGAAGCAAAGATGGATTTCGGAACCGCCATGTTCATCCCAAAACGTGCCGAAGTCCCAACTGCTGTTCTTAAAGAAAACGACAGAATCCTTCGCCGTGGCCTTCGTGCCGCCTCTCAAGCTGACGTCTTTGCCACTGCTATTAACACTTTATGCGAGAGACTCGCCATTGAATCCAGCAAGCGTGACATCAAACTCCTTCATCTGCTGATCTCCGAACTGTTCAAGAAAATGTCCTTCCCCACTTTTCACAGTTTCAACTGGTTCACCAGGGCTCTGTTCAACTCTACCCTACTTCTACGTGACATAGCTCTTGGTACCACAACCAACTTAAACACCTCAACCAAGCATGCCCTTCGCAACCTTCCCCTTCACGAATCCGAAACGCTCTTCAGAGGATTAGTCCCAACTCTGGCTCCTCATCTGGACATTTCACGTACACCTAAACCCAAGCCAGCTTCTAATAAACCTTTTCGGAAAGCTCAACACAACCAAAACATGGCCGCCCCTCCTCCAAAACAGCCAGTCAAAACACAGTCCAAATCTTCCCACAACAACAACTCGCACTCCTTTCGTGACAGCAACCAATCCTTTCGCAGAAACAACCAAAACAACAAAAGGATACAAAGCAGCTCCACACCTGACAATCGCAGCAAATACTCCGCATCTTCTTCCAGAAGCAAACCCCATTGACGCCAATGACTACATCCACCTCAGACCTGTAGGCGGTCGACTCCAGTTTTTCAGACAAGCCTGGGAACGCATCACATCCGACACCACAGTCCTATCCATAATCTCTCATGGCTTTCGTCCTTCATTCACAAACAATCCTCGCCTTCGAACTTCCCCTCCTTGGGAATTCGCAACAAAACCTTCAGACACCATCACTTCAGAAATAGATACACTTCTCGCAAAAAAAGCCATTCGCATCTGCCCAGATCACTCCAAACCTGGCTTTTACAGCTCCATCTTCCTCAGACCAAAGAAGTCAGGTGGAAACAGAATGATCCTCAACCTAAAGCCACTGAATCAATTCATGTACAACAACCACTTCAAAATGGAAATTCTCGAAACCATCCGACTCTCCCTAAGGAGCATGGATTGGACCATCTCAATAGACCTGGAGGATGCCTACCTTCATGTCCCACTTCATCCGGCATCTCTTCACTACTTTCGCTTTCTCTATCAAAAACAGTTAACGAATTCCAAAGCCTACCATTTGGCCTAAATGCCGCTCCTCGAATCTTCACTTCCATCCTGAAACCCGTTTCGGCCACCTCCATCGCCACCAAATCACTGCCAACGCCTTCCTGGACGACTGGCTCCTCAACAACCCAAATCCTCAACAACTCATCCGAAACAGAATGTTCACAATTCGATTCCACCACAGCCTAGGACTGGGGATCAACTGGAAAAAGTTAAGACTAACACCTTCCCAGCAATTCACCTTCTTGGGAGTAGATTTCAACTTAATCGAAAGCACTGTCACCCCCTCATCAGAACGGAAAACCGAACTACTCTCACACGGACTGGAACTAGAGAAGTCAACCTCCCACTCTCTCAGAACTCTGAACTCCTTCATCGGGAAACTCGATTCCATGTCAAACCTCCTCCCGTACGGCAGATGTATGACTCGCCCCTTCCACCATTACCGAATCGCCTACTGGGACACCTGTCACCCGACATCCAGGACAACCTTACCAACAAACGAAGAGTTCCCATGGGAATGCCTACATTGGTGGATGAACAAAACCAACCTCGCCAAAACCGTACCCCTCCACGAACCCACCCCAGGCCTCCTGCTTCTCACGGACGCCTCCTTAACAGGATGGGGTGCCCACATCCAGGATCACGAGACTGCCGGCTTCTGGCCCCCAAACACTTCGGATCACATCAACATTCTCGAAATGAAAGCCATCTACAACGCCCTCAACCACTTTCGGCACCTTGTAGCAGGCAAAAGAGTCCAAGTCCAGGCAGACAACACCACCGCTGTTGCCTACATTCGCAAGGAAGGTGGAACTCGTTCTCGAACCCTACACCAAATCACCTCAGCCATCTTCCAACTCTGCCAAGAACTCAACACATCCATTCAATCTCTCCATATTCCAGGAAACCGGAACGTTTTCGCGGATACCCTATCTCGCAACAAACCACCTTCAGGGGAATGGACCCTAAAGACATCAATTTGCGAATATCTCTTCAACGTCTGGGGGAAACCCATGATCGACCTATTCGCCACGAGGCACAATGCCAAACTTCCCCAATTCATCAGCCCGGTTCCGGACAGCAAAGCCGTTGATGCTCTAACCTTCCCATGGAAGAACCTTTATGCCCACCTCTTCCCACCCTTCAAACTTCTCCAACCATTCTCACAAAGATCGAACAAACTCCTGGGATCTTCCTACTAATCGCACCGAACTGGCCTGCAGCCCCGTGGTTCCCTCAACTTCTGAACCTCCTCATGGATCTCTCAAGAGAACTTCCACACTACCCAGACCTCCTCTCACAACAGAAAAGAACCAAATTCCACCCGAACTCCAAAATCTTACATCTGCACGGGTGGCTACTATCATCAAACTAATCAAAGAGGCTGGAATTTTTGAAGAACAGGCCACCAGAATCGCCAGCAAGGCTCTACGAAAATCAACCAACAAACTATATAACAGACACTGGGAATACTGGTTTCATTGATGTAAGCGAAAGAAAGTTAATCCAATCAATCCCCCCTATCCAGCAACTCTTAGCATTCTTCGATGACCTCTTCAAAGACAACCTCAAAGGATCCACCATTCTGGTCTACAGATCCGCACTAAACACCGTTTTCAAAGCCGCAGGAAATCAACACCTTTTTGAAGATTACCGGATCACTTCCTTTCTAAGATCCTACGAAAACGAACGTCCCCCTGTGTATCAGAAATTCCCGAATGGGATCTTCCTCTGGTCTTAGAATCCCTAACCAAGGAACTACGAACCTATTCAAATCTGCCACATTAATCACTTAACCCGGAAGACTATATTCCTCACATCTCTTGCAGCAAGTCTGCGAACCAGCGAAATGCAGGCTCTCTCAAACGACCCAGCCTACTGCTTCTTCTTTGACAACTCCAGATTTATCCACCTCAGACCACGACCTGACTTCCGTGCCAAAACTCAAAAACCTTCCGAATCCTCCAAACCCATAATCATTCCGGCGTTAACGAACATCTACAATGAAGAACCGGAAAGAACACTTTTCCCGTTCGAGCACTCCGATATTACATCAAACTAACAGCGGACCCTGAATGCCGGCGTGGTCGTCTACAACTATTTCTACCCATCACCAAAGGGACCAACGTAACATCAGCCGCCATGATATCTAACTGGATCAAAACGGTAATCACCAGCGCCTACGAAGATGAAAGTATCAGCTGCACCGATAACAACATCAAAGTCACTGCACACGAACTAAGGGCACTTTCAACCTCCTGGGCTTTTCACAACCATGTCTCCATCGCTGAAATCCTTCAAGCCACTTCTTGGAGAAGCCAAACTGTCTTCACCAGCCACTACTTCCGTGACATGACAAGACAGGAAAGAGATCTACACCACCTTGGCTCCATTGTAACTGCCAGAAGTGTAGTCAACCCCCCTTAAGCACTTCGCAACAGAAACGAAGATCTCCAGAAGACGGAAGCAAGTCAAAGACCCCTGAAGACGGAAGCATGACCCGTCAAAACAAACGGCCCTTTTCAGGGCCACCACATTTTTCGAAAGAGATCTGACATGACTGTTTCTGTTTCACCTTAATAAAGTGCAAAGTTTTCGTTTAACTTTTGGGGGAACCAGTACGCAACCCGGGGTAACCCGCCATGATGGTGCCCGCCACCTATATTGACGAGGTCAACTGTAAATGCAATTAAATTTACAGGTAGTAAAAATTGTCTGCCGACAACTAGAAACCTAAATTGGGGGGGGAGGGGGGGGGGGTTAAAATTGGTTTCTATCGTCTTACAAAAATTTATACTACCTGTAAATACCCACCCTACCTCCCCTCTTGAGCCACCATCATGGTTGACATATCGAGAGGAAAGCGATGGCCGACCGACGCGCCGGTCACGTTTTATAGGAGGGCTGCGCATTGACGCATGTGCAGTAGGGTTGCGCACTGGTCGTATCTAGAGAGCAAAAAACCTCAAGCAACTAAAAGCACTCAGAAACTGAATGCAATTAAATTTACAGGTAGTATAAATTTTCGTAAGACGATAGAAACCAATTTTAACCCCCCCAAAATTTAGGTTTTTAACCCAACCCTGGACCCACCAATTGCATTGAAAAAGTAATACACGATTTATGTAGGGGAAAAAAATATATTCAATAGCCCGTTGATAAGCCGAACTTACTGGGACATGCGGATAACTGAAGGTACACGCTTAACAAAGAAATGGCTCCATTATTTGAGCATATCGGTAACTTATGTTGGGAACTGTGCTTTAAACTCGGAGAGGATTACAGGATTTTAGATCAAATCAGAACCTTAGATTAAACAAGCTTTATTCCTCATTGTTTTTTGAAATCTGCCAAATTCGTAATTTTCTTGAAAAACATCGTTAATTTTCTTCAGAATGTTTGTTTAAAAAAAATCGAGGTTGGGATAGTGAAAATGCAGTGAGGCCGGTTACTTTGAAATGTACTTTTCCCTCATAAACCATCTTGTTCACCCATTACTCACTCTCCGGCTCAGTGAGAAATGGAAAATGCTATTTAGCTGAACATAAACAGCCTTAAGAAAAAGAACTGCTGACATCACTGATACTAGAGATTAATGCTTGAAGAAGATGAATGATTATTATTTATTAGGTTTGTTAAATTCTGCTTAATTGTCTAAATGTTGACCGTAAGCTTAAAAAAAGCAATTAACGATTAATTCCCCTCGGGCGCCCCCCCCCCCCAAATCTTTTTCCCAAGTGTAACCCTTTCGGGTCCAAGCCACTTTTCTTGTTCTGAAAACTTGCTTCGCGTGACGTCACTTGAGGCTGTACCCCAACGCATCCAAAGGTCACGTTCCACAAAAGAACCAGTTGGAGTTCGCGATCCTAAAGGAGTTTCAGAATGGATGTTAAAAGTGGAGCAGTTTATGCGAGGAATAAAGGCAGTGATTACGTCATTCATTGCAGACAAGGAAACAGACTCCCAGCTTTGGAACGCAACCAAGGAAGCAGCAGTTTTTACTGAAACTTTGATTTCATGTATTAAATATTGTTGTCTTGGCTTGTAAACTGCTGTAGCTTGGAAAATAACGATAAAAGTGTAAAACGTGATTGGCACCACAAATACAAATCTCGTAAATTGGACAACATCTGGAAGGGCAAAGCGGAAGCGGTCAATGATAACTTAGAGATGGAATGTGTTTCTTATGTGTGGGTTTCCTATGTGAAAGGTTGTGTTCATATTGCTTTCAGAAATTATTTTCAAAAATAAAATTAACCAATATTTTAAAGGCGGTTCAGTTTGTATTAAACTAAAATTACTAAACGTTTAATCGTCGAAAATATGATTAACATTTAAACGATTAATCGGCACAACCATAATGAGTTTCTTGATGTTTGCACCATCTAGTGAATCCTGATTTCGTCACAAATTTACAGTTCGGTGCGTTTACAAGTTTGGGATAATTGTGGGTTATCCGGCACACTCCATTGCTGTAGATAATGGATGGAGCTGATGGAGCCTGAATATTCATAAGCGGCCTTGCTTCAGTTACATGTTTTTGAATCGCGAGGGACTCCAGTTCCCTCAGATGGCAATCCCGTGCTGCATTGCCATCTGAGGGCACTGATCCAAGTACACGTAACTGAAGCAAGGCCGCTTATGAATGAATTCAGGCTCCTTCATTCAGCCCCAACCATCAAGTATCTACAGTATCGAGACGTGACCTCCACGAGCGTCTGCTCCAGTAGTAGAGTGCGCTTGTTAAATGTAGTAGGCGACGGCAATAACAATCGCCTTATTCAAAAACGAGAGAGAAAATGTGAGCCAGGAACTTTTAAATTTGTCAAATACACGTGATGAATATAATTGTTGTTGTGGACTATTGAAAATTTGCAGAATCGTGGAGATTCTGGACGCTATGAGATTGAGCATCTTGATCCTCAGTAAATTTTTCCGCGAGAATGAGCTCTTATAGTAGAAATTCCATTCATTTATTCAATGAGGTATGAATTATCATAAAAATAATGATTTCTTTTTTTTTTGTGTGGTTTTCAGCAATTATAAATACTTTTAAACTGGAAACTATCTTAATTTATACGGCTCTAATGCTCAAGAAACGAATAGTTGTTTATCACCATAGGCTGAATAGTTTACAACAATTTTTACGGTAAGCTTATACGATTATATAGGTAGTTATTACCTTTTTCTACTGTAGTGAATAGTGTAATGTGTTAACATTTTCTATCTTTGTTTTACTGTATATGTAAAAATTAGTCTTAAAAGTAAAACTTTCAGATTGGCAACATGGCATTTATTTTGCTTTCGGATTGGCGTAGCACTTCGTTCATTTACGTTTCGATTTGACATCTTGTGGGAGAGTTGTAGTACATAGTGGAGCTGTTGTAAAGCGCTGGTTTATGGAATGTGCCCAGCGCCTAGAAAAGGCATGTGGCACGGCGTCTGGAAGGAATTTAGTGACTTCCCCGCATCCGCGTGGTTGTGTATATGCACAGTTGGCAAGAGAAGGCACAAGCAAATCGTTTGTTCCATGCGTGGCACAGAGATTTGTCGGAGATCAGAAACTATCCGCGTGCTGCTGAGCCTGAAAACTCCCATCTGGTTAAATTTTGGGATGGAAAATGGCAGACAGCACACTGTAGCTTGACTAGCTGCGTAGCTTCTTTAGTTTATCAGGGTTTGTACACAGACTTGAATTCTTTGAAAAGCCTTGAATTTGAAAACCGAAAATTCAAGGCTTGAAAAACCTTGAAAATTAAAATTTTTGTTGTTGGAGCCTTGAAATGGCCTTGAATTTTGTGAGTGTACTTTGTTTGGAGTGAAGTTAATGCCGTAAGAGTGATATTAATTTAGGTATAAAATTAAATAAATCGGTAGAAATAATTTGTCAGCTATTTCTTCTGGTGCTCCCCAAGGATTGGACTGAAGACAGAAACAGAGATGTGTCGTGCAGTACTAGTAATTTTTGCTAGAAGAGGTAGCTGAGAAAAATGCTACAGTTCCACTTGCTGTATTCCTTCTTTCTCGTTGCCGATTGGTGGGAGGAAGGACATAATGTTCGTCATTGGTGGTTTAGCTTACCTTATGAAATGATGCTTAGCTTACCACTGCAGACTAAGAGCATAATGGTGCTGACAACAACTGACAAAATACTGGAGTTTAAAAGTTAATGCTGAGCGTCGACTGTACAAAGAGCCTTGAAATTGGTTACACGTACCCATGAAAAGCGTGAAAAGGCCTTGAAAATGGTTCCGTCTGTTATGTACGAACCCTGGTTTTGTGCAAAACCCTGCATTTAATTTAATAATAGTATTAGTATACATTTGTTCTAATACAACAAGCTTCTCTTGCTTTCAGACCTGATGCTTGCATTGGAGAGGGTTTGGGTGGCGTGAGTGACACCTTGCACCCTGGGGGCATATCGGGAGGAGGGGGGGGGGGCACGCATGTGTGTGGGGCCCTCACCATGTTAACGCTAGTCTTGCATTCACCCATACCTGTTTTCAACTGTTGTGTACATCGAGCTTCTTCTGCCCACTGCTTGTTTTTTTTCCCCCCGCCCTCCCTCTCTGGGGACCACCCACTTTCCTCCTTTTGGTTTTTTGCTTCTTTCTTGTTCCACCTTGGGTAGGGGGATTTGCCTTTTCTGGAGGGTGTCCGGCGTCCTAACCTCCTACGCAAGTGCAGGATTCCAATCCAGCCGCCAAGCACCCAATCATCCATGCCGATTGTGGCTGGCTGGCATGCTCGACACCACACTTCCTCATCCCAGCACTGCAACCACACGGCCAGAGAGGCCGCTCTGGGCGCGCTGGTTAAATCACTTTCGGAGAAGCCAAATCCATCTCCCCCATTGCCATGTATTTACTTGATCTTTGTTTTGATAAACAGTATTATTTTGGATTGCTGTCTTGTGTCAGTCGTTAGCATAGTCAGTGAACTAGTGTTGTGCTGTATTGTTGAGTGCGTTCCCGAGCTCTCACACGAAGTGGTCCTAAACATAGAATGCGATTCTGCTCTCTAACCCATGGACTCGGCAGCTAGCACATGGGCTAGCGACCTGCTAGTTTGCCTAGACCACGTGAGCTGTAGGCATCCGCACCAGCATTGTCTTCCTCCGTGAATGCACCCTTAGCTCATGGTCGGGTTTCCCTATAAATTGTGTTAACCTAAAGCAAGCGATGGATTTTCGACAAGTGTTTTTTACTGTGTTGGCGGTTTCTCTTTGGTAGGTCGACGACAAGATTGAAAGATTTTGGGGTGGGTCTTATATTTCTCCGTCATAGTTCCCACGTACGTAACTACGAGCTAATTCAGCACTAAATTTTCTGCTGTGAGTGAGTTGGAGGGGAAGACGACTGGCATCGGAGACATCGCCAAGTTGAGGGGGAGACGACTGGCATTGTGGGAACTTCGCCAACTTGCCATGTTTACCAGAAGTGAAACCTCAGGTTTCTTTACTCGTCCAGTGTCACTTCACAACCTCAAGCCTTAAGTTTAGTGCTGTTGTACAAAGATGTTTACTCGTGCAGAGTTATTGAACATGAATTCCCACGAAAGGTAACAGCTAGAACGGTAACATGTAGAGCATGGTGAGGATACACAGCCAGTGGTGTAGTGCGACAACGTGTCGTCATCATTAGTTCTTCGTCAAACTCTTGAAGCGTAAGTCTTGGCTGTGAAATAAAGTGCAAAACAAGCTCTTATTGTGAATTGCTTGCTATTAATCCAAAAATGTGTACACCTGTCGAGAATTTATTGTTATGATCGAACTAGCCTAGTATTCTTTATTCAGTAAATTGTCACAGCATGTGTGTGTCCCACTTGGATTAAATATTTAATTCAAATTTACTTTTTTGAGATGCTTCATAATTGGAATTAATACTAAGTGAAGTGATGAATTCTTCTCGTGGTGAATTTAACAGTGTATTCCAGGGAAAGGCATTTAAAAAGAGAAGTTTGTTTGGTTACAGTATATCTGAAAAATTAAGTTAATAGCTTAAGTGCAATTAAACAAAGCATTGAATATGTTGGTTGATACTAGACTTGCTGTAACAGTTGTAAAAAATGAATTGTTTTTGAATTTCTTTCTTTTTGGAATAATCTGAAAGCTGACGGACAGCTCAAAGTGTAGCTTAATAGCTTGGATTGCTTTGTTTTTCAGGGCTTTACCAGCCTTTGTGTGGCATCGGCAGAATTGGCAAATTCTTTATCCATACGTCGATATGGTCGATAGCGAACTTTCCGACCTAAAAACGACTTCTACGTATGCAGCAGGTTTTGTAGACGCCGCTGTGGAAGCAAGAACAGACCTGTACGATATTTTCATCAACCTGGCAGCAACAGAAATAGCTGTAGCATCTCATGCCAAAGGTTAGTGCAAAACGTCAGGACTTCTGTATGTTTGGAAGGGGTTATGGTGGCTAGCACGAATAACAAAAAAATACTAGTGTAAAAAACATAACACCTAAAATTAGCTTGATCCTGTGGCGAGCACCTGTAATTGTCTTTTACAAGTAGCAACCTACTAACAGATTCCTGTACGACAGTACACGCTCCAGATTTAGCAGTAGAGTGGAAACTGCAGATATATTATTAATAAGTAATAAATTGCAATAAGTTTTAGTTTTCCCTTTAGTTTTCTAGGTTTTTCCTGAAATGGGAAAATGAAAATGGCAACAACGTGTAGCCGCGAACCGCAATACAGATAGATTTACAGTCAACATCGCAGTTTACAGGAGCCCGTATATTCATTAGCGGCTTTTGCTTTTCGATGTGAGCTTGAATCGCC
>JAHWFP010105751.1:22151-34735 GCA_023313725.1 Lithobius niger
GGCACTCGATAAACTCCATCTGCTGTGTTTTGAACTTTTTCCCAATCCCTCTCCCTCTTGGTCTTGCTTTCACTACATTCATTTTCTTTGCTTTCCCTCGTGTCTTCTTTCCTAGTCATTCATCATTTTTCATATAGTCCTTGAATCCATTCTCCTTCTAAATCCTCTGAACTGGCAGCTTACTCTTTCAAGATAGGTTAAGAATTACACTCGGTCCTCTTTCAGCCCTTGTTCGTATGAGAGACCAGAATAGAAGTAGGATCGAGATTGAGTCAACATATGGGAAATGTAAGAAATAAAGTTGATGACACCGGCATTGCAGTCCATTGCACGGAAAAATAGCGTAAAATCAAGTGCAGTAAGGCAGAGATACTGATAAAATCTAATTTAAGATGGGACAATTATCTGAGGTGTGGGAATTCGATCGCATGAAAGAAAACAAGTATGACTTGATTTTATTGAATTTACAAGGCCCAACGAACCCCAATGTCCAATTTAACTTACCTGGTAGGGAAGGATGTACAAAAGAAACTGGATCTCAAGTGTAATCTGGAGCGTGGAGATCATCACAGTGAAGGTAGAATGCAGGAGGAGAGAGAATTGCCTACTAAAAGCGGGATGCTACGTAAAGAGAATGGCCTACTAAAATCTGGAGGATATGCGGAGCAGCAATTTTGAATCAAACAAACCAATCAACAGGAGATCGTCGTGTAACCAAAGAAACATCAACCTAGTGAGAGCCTGGAAGCAGTTGAAAATTAGCTAGAGGATTTTTGTTTTCTTTCCGCAAAACGAGGACCATGGTCGACTTACACTGACAAGACCCCGGCAAATCGAAAGCGAAACCAAATTACACTGAGAATTTCTGTGACAGAAATTTGCTCACTTGATCGTGTACTAAATTCGTCCAATCACAACCGACTTACAGTGATAATCATGCAGTAGCTTTCAAAAGCTACTGCGTGATTATCACTGTAAGTCGATGTTCATTGGCTAAATTTAAAACTAAATCAGTTAGGCAATATCCTGTAGCTTTCATTGGTCGACGCAGTGTAATGCAAAACCGTGCAAAACATGGCGAGCGCTTTCTGAAGTTGATACGCGTTCCGTAGTCACTCGCTTCAAACGTTACACAATTGACATGTTACGACACGTTTGTTGAATTCATTTCAAATAAAAGTATATATTTTCCTACCAAAAACAACCCGGAAGGCCTTTCTCTCGAAATACTCACTGTGTCGTTCGTTTCCATAACCTAGCAACGCCTGCAGCCACACGTAGAATCTGGTGGCGAAGCTCCTTAGCCGGACTGCGTCGTTAGGCCTAACGTTAACGTAACCTAGCAATAAATTCTCAACACCGTTTTGAAATTTATTACGCTCCACTACAGTACGTATTTTATTGTTTTTTTTTTTAATTTACTCTTGCAATTTTAGAAAAAATAAAATTATGTACTGCATTTATTAATTTATTATTACGGAATTGTTTAAAGTAAAAAGTTTGGAGGTGTGCGCCAATGAAAAATTCTTAAGCGGCGGCGAATATCAATTTTATTACTGGCGGCCGTAGTGCCAATCGGCGCGCCAATATTTGGACGGCAGCGCGACTTTTATAAAATTTTTAAATGTTGCGTACGAAGTTTAGAGTGCTGAATACTGAAATATGACGTGAAATTTCTAACTAAATACCCCGCGAGCTATTGGAAATTATCAAATTTTTTTCAACACTCGTGTTTTGGCCCATTAAACTCACCCGTGCTATTTATTGGCAGATAATTTCCCTCGTGCTACGCAATCGGGAAAATGTCTGCCTAAATAGCACTCGTGAGTTTATAGGGGCCAAAAAACTCGAGTTGAAAAAAATTATCGATAATTTCCTTAGCTCTTGGGATACCACGTATGATAATTCCCCAGCAAATTGAAAGTGAAACCCTAAAACGAAATCACTTTGGAGAATCGTTTTGCAGAAAGAAAAACAAAAATTCTCTAATCGAATTCCACTCGTGCTTCTATGAAATCGATAATTTGTGCGTTTTAGCACTCAACTCCTTTCCAACAAATTAAATCTGGAAAGGAGTTTCGTGCTAAAACACACAAATTATCGATTTCATAGAAGCACTCGTGATATTATAGCCGGTAAGGCTGTACCGATACCACTTTTCAGCTCGCCGATTCAGTACCAATACCAATATCTGTGGTACCGGCAGGATCGATACCGATACTCTCATTCCCCTCCCCCCCCCCCCCCCAAAAAAAAACTTGTGCAAAACGAAACAATTCAAAAATATAAAAATCGTTATAAACATAGCTAGCCTATTACAGTATAACCTCGTTAATAAGAACTCGGATAACAAGAATTCCCGCTTAATAAGAACTTTTTTCAAGATTTTGGTTGGTCAGCTACTCAGTCAGCACTAAATATATATGGCTATAACGAGCTCTGTTAATACAAAAGTATGGATAAGACGAACAAATATTTACAATTCTAGCTTATTTTTACGAATTTGCTGTTCGTAACGGTTTCTTTTTCCTCCCCCTTGAATTTCGTTTTGTTTCACGCAAAACATCAATCGCTAGTTGACTCCATCTTGGGAAGTGATAAGAGTTTTGTCCGTTTGCGCAAACGCGAAGGTTAAAGACGAATGAAAAGAAAATACCGTATACCGGTAGGCTACATTTTTTTAAAAGTTGCAGTCCAATTTCTGTCGTCCGTTTAATAAGAACTACGGTTAATAAGAACGATTTGAGCAGTCCCCTTAAAGTTCGTATTAAAGAGGTTTTACTGTATTAAGCTTTAGGCGTATCTTCACGATTTACATTTTAACACACTTTTAATATTGGAAAAAAAAAAGAGACAACATGCAAATTTTAAAAAATATAGAGCACTTAATCATCACTTCTGAATACGGCAAAAATATTGTGCACATATTTCCATGGGTGTGTGAAGTGTTCAAGTCAAATGTTAGCGGTATCTAGTTCAGGGACTTTGTATAAAATACGCCCCAGCCCAAAAAAAAACGCACCCCCACGAGTGTCACACCAACAACAATAAGAGCAATACTATTGTTGTTGGTGTGGCGCTTGGGTTTTTTTTTTTGGCCAGCGTATTTTGTGCCAAGCCCGTGGTATCGGAGGGAAGTATCGGGCATATTTTGTCGCCACTGAATCAGTACCGATACCATGCTGGTATCGGTACAGCCTTAATAGCCGATGATGAACAATCTACAGTGTGAAAACGAGCGTAAGCTTGCTGGAAGTTTTTTTGAGGATTCTAACTTTGCATTTCACAGTATGAGCAGTAGGCCTAACAGTATTTTTCGGAGCTCTGTACTGTTTAGCTTTTTACCATTATTTAATTATTTATTTATTTATTATTTGTTCAGTTAAAATTTGATTATAGTCTGTTTGGAAGAAATAAACAAAGATATTAAAAAAGAAAAGGCCAGGTAAGCTTGTGTCTTTTGAAGGGGAAAAATGCCCAAGAAACAAATTAGTTTTCTTTGTTTGCCAAACATATGAACTTGATAATTTAGCATTACATTGTCTTCAATTAATGTCTCCCTGGAGGTTTTTAAGTTACTTGTAGACGCCTGCTTGCCTCTCTATATAAGCGAGAACGTGGATGTTCTCAGCATTCATTTTCCTCCAGAGGTTCCTACGCGTCACCTTGTCTCCCGCCTTTCGGCCTGGATTTTCCTTTTCGCTCATCTCCGACGATGAAAGCTGCCCTTTCGCTCATCGCTCCCGCCTTGGATGCTGTGCTCTCTCCTCCTGCTATCCCGACCGTCCACGACGACCGCTGCGCGCCCGGCACAGAACGAGACGTGCATGTCGCCGACGACGACTCTCCGTTACCAGACGGCCAATGCACTCCGCCTCCTCCCGACCTTTCGGTCTTGGCAGAAGATTTAAAGCATGCTAAGGCGCTTTTCCGGGACGCCAAACGGAAACTCCTTGAAGCTTCATCTCAAGCGGGTCTTTCGGCTGTCAATTCCCCGCTCGATTTATCGTCTAAGTCATCTCGTAGGGAACGCAGCGTCACTTGCAGCGAAGCCCACAACCTCGTTGACACTGTTTTCCGCCGCTACGCTGACAAAGTGCCAATGCCTCCCCGTGTTGTGCACCTCGTCCATGTGCCTGGCCAACACGCAAGAGTGGGTCGCGTCTACAACGAGTCATGAAAGTCGTAAATACCTTTCGCACATCTCCGACCCTGCTGCTAAAAAAACCGTAAGCATTCATCCCCCCCTTTCAGTCAACACTAACGCACCGGTCCCCGCCATTTTGCACCAAGCCCAGACGACTCAAATGCCTGCCGCAAAACACATTCATTTTCCGGACGACAACACTGACGATGCTACCATCCTCCTGGCATCTCTTCTCAAAACAGTGGAAGAAACAGTCCCAGATCCAGTCTGGGACTGTTTCCTATACAAACCATCAGAGTCTGCAGACGCCCCAGTGATAAACAGAGGCCTTAAAACCGGCTTTGGATTCGCCCTATGGGACAAGGACGCAAAACCCCGTAGCCTCTTGGTTCAATCAACAACTCTTCTCACTTGCCTGCTTCGAAACGTCCGCTCTCTCTTGGGCAAGGGAGAACCTTTAATGCTCGACACAGACCCTCCTGCACCACGGCCTGGCCGTGAGCCAAGCTTCATTCGGCCATTCGGTGACGGCGCAACCAACCCCACGAATTTTGACACTTACCGTGAATGTGAGTGTTCCTGTGCAGTGAAGTCAAGTTGGATTTCAGGTTGGCCCACACCACCCCCAAAAGAGTTGAAGTTCCTTTTTTGGCCTTTTCGACAATGACAAGTGCTTACGCCTAAGCCTACGTGCCAACGTTCTAAACACGGCAGTCAACGCTCTATGCGGGAAGCTTTCGGCCGATGCAAGCCCCGAAGACGTTAGTAATCTGTCTTTCCTCATTTCCCAGCTGTTCCAAAAAGCAAGTTTTGCAACCTACCACTCCCTGAACTGAGCCACATGGGCATTATTCAATAACATACTACTATTAAGGGAAGCTGCTCTTAAATCTGCACACCACCTAAACGAATCCACCAGACACTGTCTACGCAACCAACCGCTTCACGAGTCCGACATGCTCTTCCGCGGATTGATCCCGACGCTTGCGCCTCATCTGGATATCTCACGCAAACCAAGCCTTTCCGACAAGACAAGCCGGCCTTTCGCTCATCGCACCGGCTTCCACAAACGCCCTACGCAACGACAATTCTTCCAACAAGACGCAGTCCTTTCGGCCTGAACGACAGCCTCGCTCTCGCTCCAACCAGCGTTTCAACCAGAAGCGTGCCGCAACTCATCACCCTGCGGACGCAGCTCCCATCGCAAACAGTGACCGTCTCCGGCTCTCTCGCTTCCCAGTCGGCGCGAGACTCCGCCATTTTTACCCAGCCTGGAAGTCCCTTTCGCACAACCCCGAAGTCCTTGCAATCATAAAGGAAGGCTTTTGGCCTACCTTCCTCTCGAAACTGCCGCTTGCAACAAGCCCTCCGTGGAACTTCACGTCCCCAGTCTCTCACTCCCTCTCGTCAGAAATTTCACTTCGTCTAACAAAGAAAGCAATCATCAAACGCCAAAACCCAGGGCCGGGGTTTTACAGCTCCATCTTCACCCGACCAAAGAAGACAGGGGATCAAAGACTCATTTTCAATATGAAACCCCTGAACAAATACATCGACAATCCCCATTTCAAAATGGAAACACTAGAATCCATCCGCCTTTACTTCAAGCAAAACGACTGGACAATTTCCATAGACCTGGAAGACACCTACCTACATGTCCCACTTCACCCATCCTCAACGAAATTCTTCCTCTTCATCTACGACGGCCAAGTTTACGAATTCAACTGTCTTCCGTTCGGTTTAAACGCAGCTCCAAGAATTTTCACCATGATTTTAAAACCAATCGTGGCTCACCTTCACCAACAACAAATCAAAGCAAGCGCATACCTCAACGACTGGGCCCTACACAACCAGGACCCCCACAGTCTTACTCAAAACAGAGACATAACAATCAATCTCCTAAACCGACTAAGCTTCGGCGTGAACCACTCCAAATCACGCCTCATCCCACTACAGGAATTAACGTTCCTAGGTGCCTCATTCAATCTCTCATCGGCTTAAATCTCTCCATCCCTCGACAGAATAGAAGACATCCAATTCCAAAATCAACAAACCTTTTCCTTTCGGGAACTAAACTCCCTCATCGGGAAGATGGACTCATTGGCAACGCTCGTTCCTTACGGTCGATTGATGATGAGACCTTTTCACCACCACCGGATCGACAACTGATCGAATCTGCATCTCAATCCGGACCACCAGTTCCCCTTCCACAAAGACTTTCCTCACAACAGCCTCCTTTGGTGGACAGACATCACGAACCTCCCCCAAACCACATCATCTTCACAGACGCCTCAAACTATGGCTGGGGAGCCCACTTAAGCAACCTGGAAACATCAGGGATTTGGCAGGAAGACAAATTTCACCACATCAACATTCTCGAACTCCGAGCTATCCTTCTCGCTCTACAACATTTCCTCCCGATCATCAAAAACCAAGTAATCCAAGTACAAGCCGACAACACCACAGCCCTAGCTTACATAAAGAAAGAAGCTGGAACCAATACCTCCGATATTCTCAACCTCTGCATCTCCAACATCACCTTGCTTCCTCTTCATCCCAGGGAACAGAAACGTCATTGCAGACATCCTCTCCCGTCGCTCACCCCCAATGGGGGAATGCTGCGGCAAGAAATCCATCTGCGAATATCTCTTCATAACATGGGGCACCCCAATGATCGACCTATTAGCGACGAGGCACAATGCTAGACTTCCCCGTTACATCAGCCCGATCCCAAATGACCGAGCACTGGCAGTCGTCGCCCTGACGTATCCATGGCACAACGTCTACGCATACCTATTCCCACCATTCAAACTGCTTCCCCAAGTACTTCAAAAAGCCGAAGAAAGCCAACGCCTCTTCCTCCTAATAGCCCCACTATGGCCATCAGCACCATGGTTCCCACACCTACCGTCCTTACTAGCATACACACCAAGATCCCTCCCTCTTCTTCCAGATCTTCTGTCTCAACAAAAAGGATCAAAACCTCCACCTGAATCTTTCCAGCCTAAATCTTCACGCATGGCTACTATCATAAAACTCCTCAAAAAGGCTAGAATTCATCGAGACGATGCCACCCGGGAATCAAATAACAGAATGTACGACAGCCACTGGTCCAAATGGTTTCATTGGTGTTTCGCAAGGGAAATCAATCGAATAAACCCCACTCTACCAGAACTTCTGAGATTCTTTACCGACCTTTTTGACATCGACAAGCTCAAAGACTCAACAATTCTTGTATATCGTTCAGCCCTAAACTCAGTATTTAAGGCAGCAGACAAGACCAACCTCCTAGATGACTACTGAATATCGGCTCTTCTACGTTCCTTTGAAAATGACCGACCAACAACGAGAAGACTTGTTGCAGACTGGGACCTTTCAATCGTCCTTCAATCCCTAATGGAAGCCCCCTACGAACCAATGCAGGACAGATCCATTCACCTCTTAACCAGGAAAACTGTCTTCCTCGTCACACTGGCAGCCAGTGCCCGCTACTCTGAAATCCAAGCCCTGTCAGCAGACCCAGCCTACTGCATCTTCGGTCCAATTTTCTCCTCAGTAACCCTTCACCCAAGAACTGGATTTCGGGCCAAAACCCATAACCTTTCCAGCACTCACGAACTTAACAGGGGGTGAGCCAGAACATCTACTATGCCCCATTCGAGCACTCCGTTTCTACCTCGCAAGAACTCAACACGGAGGTAGAAACCAACTGTTTCTACCTGTTGACCTCCAAACAGGAGAAACTTCAACCGCCATGATTTCCCACTGGATTAAGAAAACGATCGACATTGCATACGACAAAGCCAACTTAAGCAGGGAGAGAGCAACAGCGCATGAGGTTAGAGCAATCTCCACTTCATGGGCTCATCACAACGCCACCCCAATAGAAGAAATTCTACAAGCCGCTTCCTGGCGACATTCATCGACACTCACCTCACACTACCCGAGAAACATGTCAAGAGAAGAAAAGGGACTACACCGGCTGGGACCAATAGTCGCAGCCAGAACTGTGGTCAAACCACCTTAAGCACAATCAGAACGAAGCAGAAGCAAGCCATCCCAGATAGAAGCATGCCATCCATAGAAGGAAGCAAGCCATCCATAGAAGGAAGCAAGCCATCCATAGAAGGAAGCAAACCACCCACAGAAGGAAGCAAGACCCCTCATAAACAACGGTCCTTTTCAGGGCCACCAAACCCTACGAAAGAGATCCAAATTCCGGTTTCATTACCCTGTCCTGAATAAAGTGCAAATTTTTTCTAAATACAAATTTTGGGGGAAGCCTGCTTGCATCCCGGGGCGCCCCGTCAAATCGGTGCCAGCCACTACGTTTGACGAGGTCTGCTGATAATGCTAAATTATTAGGTTAATATGTTTGGTTAACAAAGAAAGAACATTTTACCGGCCCCCCCAGCCAGGCCGGCTAAAAATGTTTTTTTTTGCCTAAAACATACTTAACCTAAGCCCGTCCTACCTCCCCTCTTGAGTCACCGCCTAACAGATTGAGAGGAAAATAAATGCCGAGATCATCCATGTTCTCGCTTATATAGAGAGGGCTGCGCATGCGCAGAGGGTCATGCAAGCAGGCATCTACAAGCAACTTAAAAACCTCCAGGGAGACATTAATTGATGACAATGTAATGCTAAATTATCAGGTTAAGTATGTTTTAGGCAAAAAAGAAACCATTTTTAGCCGGCCTGGCAAAATGTTCTTTTTCTTTCCATTGCCTTTACGGTATTAATCGTTTTTTTTAATGTTTTGTGATTCTGCAAAAAGGTGCTTAAATTTTGTGAGGCTACGTAAGACCACCCAAAGTTAATTGTTTGGTATACAGGTGCATGCAGGTGCCTTAAATTATTGCGGGTCAACGGTTTTTTTCTGAATCTTGGCCGCTAAAAATAAGATTTTGGTAAATTTTTACTGATTTTGTCATTCCAATACACCATTTAACCTGCTCGAAACAAGTTTATCGTTGGTATAAATTTCAAAACTAGCTCAAACCACTAAGAAGTTATTTAGCAAAAAATTCCCCAACAAAAACATTGAATATTAGATGACAATTAACACATTAGCAAAAAATTATATATTTTTGCTACTAGAAACAGACTATAAGTTTTTTGCTAGATACATGTCAAAGAAATATCGTCGTTTAAATAAAATAAAAAGTCTTGCAAGTCTTGCTAACCATGTGAAAAGAATGTGTGCGACATTTTGTTAATTATTATTTTTTTGTCTCATTTTCCAGAAGCTTTTGCTATGAGCAAAACCCACAAAGAAATAGCTCTCTTTATGGTCCACTTAGCCGAGGATCTAGCCACAACGGACCAACAGGTGATTCAAGACATAGCCAATAAGACGCAAGACGTCCTCAGCAGCCTCAAGTCATTTGGTTCAGGTGGCACAGACACATTGTCGCTCGAGGCACTAAAAGAACGACGACTTGCGCCAGCTCTCGAAAACTTTCTTGCTAACCTGGCAATTGCCGAAAACATGTTGGACTTGTGAAGTGTTGTAAAATGTGACGGCACATAGGAACATAATTACTTTAACGTAGGGAGCAAGAGATGCTCAAATCTTTTCGCAGACTTATGTGAATTGTGTGGCTAAGGTTTGACGTGACAATGTTGCTTACCTGCATACAGGTAATCCAAGATGATGCAGTGGAATAACATTGTTTGTACGCTGACGAATGCACCCTGTATAATTAAACTTGTAACTGGTTTTGAGCACATAGTTCGAGTTTCCTATGTGGGCGGTGAATTGAGATTTTAACGAATAACTTTAATTAATGACGTGCGAAGTCCAAACCAAACAAAATTAAACATTTAGTTACCTACCTGGTTACTTTTTTTTATTAAATTAGTATTATTAAGCAGTTCGTTCTGATCCCAACATTGATACTAGGGGTGTGCGAGGAGAATTATTTTAATTCGAGCCAAGCCAAGCCGAGTGCAAGTATTTGGTGGATGTATTTTGTTTGCAAGTTTCTCTATGGTTTGTTAAGATAATAAGAACAAAGATGTTGCTTAACGGATTGTGTGGGTCGCTGTTTTCTAGTTTTAAAGATATAACTTGAAAATGGTTTGAGCTATTGGCTTTTAATCTGCACCACCAGAAAGCTCTCATCAAGACGATGAATTTGGTATATCGGAATGTCGAAAACAATAAAAAATTGACATAGTTATCGCATTTTTACTGGTTTCGAGTTTTTCGAAGTGGGATGTGAGCAAAGTTCGAGTACAAGTTGCATACTCGGCGCATCTGGAATTTTTCAAGTATTGCACATCCCTAATTGATACCAACGGCATCCGCTAGGGATGTACGATACTCGAAAAATTTGAGCTGCTCCGAGTATTGAACTTGTACTTGAACTCGGCTCATTGTTTTCATCCATGCTCGAAAAACTGGAATCCGGTGAAACTACGATAACTTCGCCAATTTTTGATATTACAACCAGGGCCATAGCCAGTCCATTGGTGCTGGAGGCAAGCCAACTGAGCGGCACTCCCCTCCTCCCCGGGTGGCCAAGTGAAGCAAGGTTTAAAACCAAAGCTGAGATAACGCTAAATTCAAAACTACTCTCTCCCCATTAATCATTTTTCCAAAGTCAGTCGAAATTGTCTCTTGTTACTGTTTACTTAGTAGAATTAAGTGAGTTTTAAATTAATTTCAACAATTCTTAAAAGAGTTTTTGGGTAGTGTAATATCGGCGAACAGGGTTTAATTCGGTCCAGAACACTGTTCCCTTTTTTTTTGGCAGCTGGAGTGATATTCCGATTATTCCGGAACAGTAGCGACAAGGTTCACACCGACAAAGTCCCCCTACGACAAGCTGTGCCACTGTCCTTCTTTAAGCCATTCTTAGATCGCTCCCTTCAAGATCAACCATAAACAAGCTACGCCCCTTTTAGAAAAGCTTGTCAAGACCTTTCCCAACATTTAGTCCCATTTTCATTCTTGAATCTCTGCTGTCATCAATATAACCTCTGACAATCAGACACACTTGATTAGTTTTGGTTATGTGGTTAGCGGCCGTTTCTGATATTAGTGTGTAAGTATAGCCTAGCGCGATGTAGGCACTTTGCGTAGCCCATCACAAACGGCATCGATCGTTATAGTCAAGGTACATTGCCGACAATTATGTCGGTTATTTAAAAGGAGCCAGAATGTCGGTACTGCCCATTCACTCAGACCTATTTTGAGTCTTGGATCATTCCTGTCAAGGTCCTCCACTGACAAGCCATTCTGCTTTTTTAAAATGGCACAGACTGTCAGGACTGCCCCAGTCATTCTAACCCACTTGAGGTATCTAAACCCATGGATCACATCCACTAAGGCTCCCCTGCCAACAAGCTAGGCCACAAACAATGGACTGGCATGTTGAATGAACAGCTTGTCAATGGAAACCTTGATGCCGCCCCTGTTTTTAAGACCAGTGGCCAGCACTAAAAATCCTAAGCTGTGGAAAAATGTGACCAGTTTTAAAGTAGTTATGCAGCTTTCAGCTAACTTAGAATCACCGGGTTCTCGGCAAACTTAATTTAATTATTGCTAAAGATAGAGGGTTTCACCAAAGAAAGATAATCTTAAAAGAAACAAGGGTAAAAAAAAAAGCCAATATTAGCTATGTCCAATTGAAAAAAAGTAACACTTGTTTTTGTGACCTAACAGCATGGTGAAGGTTATAAAAGCTACTGTAAAATACATGTATTATTTCAGTGGATATATTAGTTTAACAGCAGTTCTATGAGCTTAACTAGTTGGGTGCCAAGAAGCCAGTCTATGCGGGCAAAAAATGGTATCCGGGCTGAGCTGAAGGGTGTCTGCGAGTTGCAAATTTTGCCGTTTGCAAAGTTTTCTTTTATTTGGGGTCACAAACAAGTTTCTTGCACTAACTTTTCTATTTGAGGACCTATTTTCTTGTTTTTGCTTAATTAAAGGGTAACAACCGAAAACTAAGGGCATTACAAAACAATGGACCGTGTTATTTTCAGGACGTTATTTGCACAATTGAAGCCAATTGCAAAGCCCTGAAACTAAAACTTAACCCTGCTAAATACCATGTTCTGCACATTGGCTTTAATAACCCAAGATATAACTATTCAATTAATGGTGAAACCTTAAACACTGTCACTGAAGAAAAGGACCTAGGAATTTTGGTCAACGAGACCTTACGTGTTTCTAAACAGTGTGCAACTGCTGCTGTTAATACCTTTAGGGCAATAGGACAGATTGGTAGGAGCCTACCTAAACCCGATACCGACTCTTTCAATCTCCTTTACAAGGGAATTAT
Organism: Lithobius niger; assembly: GCA_023313725.1. Lineage (NCBI taxonomy): Eukaryota > Metazoa > Arthropoda > Chilopoda > Lithobiomorpha > Lithobiidae > Lithobius > Lithobius niger. The sequence goes on from JAHWFP010105751.1 coordinate 34,593, forward strand.
TCATTGAAAATTCCATAACGGCTTCTACTCTGAAAGTTCGTCAATCTTGATAATTGATTGTTGAAAACAGATTGTTACGCACAATTTCAGAATCAAAATACTGTACCAGTATTCTTGCAAATTTTCAACAGACCGACGACGTC
>JAHWFP010105767.1:0-10799 GCA_023313725.1 Lithobius niger
CAGCAGAGCAGGGCCATGGAAATAAAACTTACAAGTCATAAGGATGCAAGGTTCCAGGCTAAAAACTAAAACCAAATAAAATAAAAGTCAACACAATTCAAAAGCATGTGCCAACAGTCACAGTTAACTCACCCAAGTCTGCTGGTCGAATGAGAGAGGATTCGGTCGGCTATGCTTTAAATAGTAGGTCCCTGGATTTTGAACTCTCTCATTCTGCCAGCAGACTTGGGTGAGTTAGGTGTGACTGTTGGCACATTCTTCTGAATTGTGCTGACTTTTATTTTATTTGGTTTTAGTTATTATCATGGAACCTGGCATCCTTATGACTTGTAAGTTTTATTTCCATGGCCCTGCTCTGCTGTTATTTTATTAATTTTTATTTTTATTTTTATTTTTATTTTTAAATTGTTTGACATGTTTTCAACCATTCACCTGAAAACGGTTCCGACCTTGGAACCGAAACGTCATGATTTCGTTGTTTCACCAGCACTTGATGGCTACTCTGTATGTGTTTTTAATAACTAAAGTGCTTTTTAACTTTCTGCTTTTTGTTATGGAGTATAGTTAGTACGGAGGACTTAAGCTAGGCATATGTGTGCCATTACAGTACGTCATTTCCGGTTAACCGACCAACGTTTAAGGTGCACCCGCGAAAACACGAGATACGCGACTCACACAATGATTTTAACAATACCGAACAATACTTTTAGGGTTACGAACAATACTTTAACAATCCATAGTTTCCGTACGCGCCAGTTAGCTTACTAACCAAAGACCCTCCATTCCCAAACGCCAAAGGTATGTAGAATTAATGCCGCCAACGCACACAACAACTTCCTAAGGTCTTCTGAGACGTTCACAATCGGCCTCTTAAAGTCTATGGTAATTAACATGACTTCCGGGCCACTAACTAACTAGCTAGCCAGTCAGTAACAGAAAATCAACGATCTTTGGTAGCAATTTTTTCTTAGAAAGAGTCGACAAAACTATTGCCCTGCTATTGCTCTACAGCAACAACAATGAAACCTCAACAACTTGACGGCGACGCGCTAGCGCGTGTCTAGATAGAAAAATAAATAAATATTCATGTTACGTCTACCAGGGGTTATCTTGGAATGGAAAGGGCCAATATTTCTAGGACCTTACAGGCACGTAATGTAACGAGGTGATTACCTGTGCTGTATAGGATCGCGCCAAGCCTTTGAACACACGATATATTCTAAGAAGATAGGTTCGTTTTTCCACTTATACGCCGCTGTCTCCTCCTCCCCCAACCCCCCTCAGCCCATACCAAACCCCCACTGACTAAATTAGTTGATTACCTACGTCATTCTTTAAAAACAGGTGTAGGCTACCATTCATTCACCAATGACCTTCGGTAGTGTGCTGTTTCGCGTCAACGTACAAATTTGCCCTCTAGTAAATTCCGAAACGGCGCTGCATTCGATTGCATTTCACAGAATCGTAGATATTATGGCCGGAGGACTGGATCTTGGTTGTCACTGCCACACGTTATCTGTTTGTCAAGATGGAACTTCCCCTCTTTCCACCAGTGCCGGAAATGGGCTGTCTTGCGCCTCTGTCATGTAGATATCTGTGGTTGTAACGATTAGCAGGGCGTGCCCCTCTAATCTTTTACAGAGGTGTGCGCCAGCACGCCGCGGGTCAGGAATCGAATGTTCGGTAAGCGGAAAAAATATCCCCGAAAATAATATCCCCGAAAAAAATATCCCGGTGTAAATGTCCCCTGGAAAAAATATACCCGGTAAAAATATCCCTGGAAAAAATATCCCCGGAAAAAATAAAACATGAATTGTTTGCAATATTAAAACACCTTCTTCATGAGTATCTACACTCTGAAGACGATACGTACATAGAGTACACATCAATGTGCATCTGCTCAGCCTCCATACGAACTGTGTACATGGAGTACACAAATTGTGTGCTGGTAGTACAAAAGCACTGACGTGAATGTATAGTGACTGCCACTGCACAGACTGTGTCTTTCGAGTACACAACTCGTGTGGAGGCTGAGCAGGTACACATTGCTGTGTATTCTCAATACACATCGTTTTCAGAGTGTAGTCTTAATTTATACCATTGTCATGTAGTAAAAAAACGTTCTGGTGCTGGGCCTCCGTTTGTACTCCATTCCCCTCAACAACAAAAATACGAAAAGTGGTAAAGAATGAAACTTATCTCCCTAATACCTACTTCGAATATTATAAACCTGATAGGTGTATTAGCCCTCCTTAAATATTGAGTGAAATTTTATACGTCCTCGTGCACCAGGGAGCAAGCCGTGGAAATTAACAATATCACTGGCGCTGGATGGCGCCATGGCATTTTCGTGTCCTTTTCAATCGCTGATAGTGCCACTTAAATGTAGTCTATTCCACAGTGGTACTGTGGTAGGGTAGTCCGAAAAAAGCCTGTCTAAAACGCATGCTGTGGTAGGGGTGTCCGTAAAAGGGGCTGTGGTAGAGGAGTCCGCACAATTAAATCGTAACGACCAATAAAAAAAACATTATGACTGCAGGGGATATTTTTTCCGGGGATATTTTTTCCTAGATTCGCCACGTTCACCACCACTGTCGGGTTACTTGCATGGCAGGTGCCACCTCCGCTAATTCTAGAAAACTTTGAAATTTTGAAAACTTGAGTACTTTAAATGATTATTCACGCACCATCCCTTTTTGCCCTGGCTTTTATAAATTGTTAAATTTGATTGACTTCGTTTATTTACTGCTTGCTTTGTTAGCCTAAAGTGGCACTATCACCGATTGAAATTCGAACGAAAATACCGTGGCGCCATCTAGCGGCAATGATATTGTTAACCTTTATAGCTTGCTCGCAGGTGCACGAGGACGAACCAAATTTTCACTCAATAATCAACGATGGCGTGGCTTGTTTGTTTCGTTAAAAGAAATGCCGTTATGCATTCCTTCGCTTGGTGCAAGCAAGAGCTAGATGGTACTACATAGCGCTAGATGTTGTCAGATTCCGTCTGCTTTCAATCGGTGTTAGTGCCACTTTAACCATTATTTTTTTTTGTTCTTTGTATTTAAGTGGGGTTTTGGGTCAATTTTATATGTGTTTATATTTGACTTTTGTACACCACATACGAGCCAGTGGTTTTATATGATTGGTTGGATAGGGAAATAGATAAAAAAAAAAAAAAAACTTTCTCCCCGCCCCCCTTTCCTCCTATCCCCGCCGCCTCTACCCCCACCGGCACACCTCCAGGCAATTTCGACATTCGACTGCAGGCCTCTCTCTCCATACGGGTTGTCCGATCAAAATGCTCCTAGGACGGCACGATTCGAACAATTTAGTTCAGAAAATTCATAAAACTGTAGCTCTCCCCGATCTCGGCGCCTGCCAACGCACTACCTCGGGTACTAATTATACAGGAGCCACAGTAGTACCCGGGGGCAGCTTCCCACGACCCGACTTTGGGAAATAATAGCAGTAGGGTACAAGCAAGGCTTGATAGACGTATCGAAGAAAATTGACCGAAGTCTTGATCGCTTGGGTAGGCGAGGTTGAAGCAGTGAGCGATTGCTATCTTCGCCATCCCCCGCCCGACCTTAAGGCATTAAAAAGTAGCATTTAAAGATAGCACTTTAAAGCTAGTATGTAAAAATTTAGCTGGAAATTCTGCATAAATGTTTTGTTTACCAGCGGCATAGTTCTGTAATGTTTGACCGTTCACTTTAAATCCATCAGAGGTCAGGAGTTCATATTTTCAAATCGAAGGTCCGCGAATGGATTGTTGGCCTTGTTGATCTTAAAACGGAGGAGGAAGAGGAGGTTTCGAGCAAATTTTTAGAAGTTTGGTTTTGCTCTACTCTTGTGTTATTGTTAGTTGCTTGTTCTTTTGCTTTGTTAGACAACGGCGTTCGGCAACAATGCGGTAAGAAATCCGAGGTCGATCGAGTGCCGAAGGCCAACACGAGATCATTAGAGGCTTTCTTACCGCATTGTTGCCGAACAACGTTGTCTAACACACTTGTACAACGAGACCATTGTTGCGAGTCGCGTTCAGTCTCAAATTCCTGAAAGCCGACTTCATTGTGGCTATACATTGGCGGTGGCCAACATAGCCGACGATTTGTTTGATGATTCAGATACAGATGTGTTGCTGTCTCAAATTCCTTTAAATGTGGAAGGTTAATGCCAGCAGCCTCAGGTAGTGTTAGTGGTAGTCTTTGTTTTTTCTTTGGGTTCCGTGGCACAGTGCAGTCTTCATGGTAGTAAGACTGCACGGTACATCGTGCACGTCTTCATGGTAGTAAGATTGCACGGCACTCTAATCCAACAATGATTTCATTGTTGCAGCCATGCATCTTCACGAAATTAAGGCACGGCTACAACAATGAAAGATTGGTACAAGCAGTCGTACCCGGCTTCGCCCGGGGTTTTGTTTCGTGGTGTTCGTACGGCACTTGGTTTGACAGGTAATTTTCCTTCTTTTCGATTCCTGGTTCTGTTTCGCCCGTGGTTGTTTCACAGTTTTCCCTCGGTGTTGCCTGGACGTTCATTGAGACTGGTAATTTGTTTCCTGCGATACTCCTCTTTTCCTTCCATCCTCTCCCTACATTCACCCCAACTTCAAGTTTTCAACTCCCTTCCCATCTTTCTACCCGTTCCTTTACTTCCCTTCCCCCTTTGCTACATGTAGTCGAATTAAATTCTGCTTCTCGCTCTTGAGCGAGCCGAACGCCTTGTCGCTGGTGACATCTAGTGGGCGACTTTCCAATCTCGACTCTTAACAAAAGTTTTTTTTTCGGCTCTTGCCTTGCAATGTACAACAATGACTTTGCACGACTTAATCAATTGTTGACTCCATCTCTTACTTCGGCTTACTTTTTGGTCTACAATAATACCAAACAATGACTTGCTCAACATTGTTCACTCCTCTTTGCTTTCAACCTTAGCTGTGAAACTTTGGCTCTGAAGATTAGTTGATTTATTGCAATGATCCCTTGTGAGAGCCAAGCTCCTTAAACTCAACTCAACGGTAAAACGTTGTTTGTTACAGTTTAGTTTCTATAAAGCCTATCTTTTGTGTAATCCGTTGTATTTTTCCTACTTACTTGTTAGAAACCAAACTGTCACGTAACAATAAACAATACTAAACGGCATCTATCTATCCATTATCTCTCTATGTGTCTAACTTGTATTTGTAACGTTGCTGGAAATTGTTTCTGTGATTGTAATGTATAACACCTGAAATCCGAAATTATCGCCAGTAAGGGTGGCCGCACACCAAAATCGGTAAAACGTCGTATGCATCGCGACAACGTTGCCAACGGTGTGTGGCGCTCAATGTTCAAGTTTTCATTTAACGTTCAAAGTATTATTCTGTGCGATTAAGCTGGCAAATGTTTTGGTATGTTAATATCACTCCTTTGAAGGGTCGAACCATTCGGAACTTGGCGGCCCCTTTTACCAGTTTTGGTTTTTGTTATGATATCACTCCTTTTTTTTTTAATTGTGTATTTACTCAACTCCACTACCGTGCAGATTTGTAATAAAGTGCCACGTCAACAAGAAATTAGTTTTCAACACTTTGCTATTACCTTTTTTCCTATAAGCCAAACCATTCTCAACTTAGTCACCTCTTTATATGTTTTTGGTTTGGTTTTAATTTTGTTTTAATTGTTTTATTTAGTTAATTTTGGTGTGTTGACATCACTCCTTTGAAGGGCCGAACCACTCTCAACTTGGTGGTCTTTTTTTGGCTTTGTTTATTTTGCTTTGTTTGCATGTTTTGCATTTTTCGTGAATTAGACTGAATACAATTTCTTTGGCAACGTTGTTTAGATTTATCGTGATACACTAGTGTGTGTCTAGGCACGCAGGTCGTCCGTATACACGTTGTTACTGTCTGAACTTTGGCCGTCCTATGAGGGACGACGCCGGCAATACTAACAATGTTATAACAATATTTTTGTACTTACGCGCCCTCCCACGCCATCCCCGTTACGCCCCTAGGCTTCAAACCATGGAAGGTACGCAGTTCGTGTTGTACTGCACCCATTCATCCAATTTCATAGCTGGAAGCCTTCCCGTTATCTCGGTATCGATGAATGATCACCCTATGGGATTTAACATGGGGATGAGCGGACTAGCTAGCTAGGTAGTAACTAGTAACACATTTTCAACGTTATTGAGGGTCAGATTTTGCATTGAAAGCAGCTTAGCTGGCATTCCTACACGAGTTATTTTTTGTCAGGTGGGTCGTTGTTCTCGATTTCAAAACAATTTAAGCTTTTGTACCGCATTATTATTTTCCCCCAAGTAGGCTACCTGAAGTGGGCCCAACTATGCTTCAAGATATAAGACACTGACGCTACGGCGTCGCGTTACAATGGTTTACAACCTCGACAATTGAATTGATGTGATGTTTGTTGTGATGTTTGTTGCCGAACTTGGCGCGACACGCTAGCTGTGTCTAGATAAAGAAAAGGTTTTTGGACTCTTGTCCTAATTTTAAAATAAATTTTTGACATAAAACCGAATTTTTGGTAGTTTTTGTTGGTATTGGCTACTGCAGTGTTAATTAATCTTATATTCATTATTAATTTTAAATAGCAATTTGACAATTTTGTCAGTTTAGGGAATATGCTGCAAACCGCATGTTTATATTTCGTCTGGTTCCAAAGTTCAATCGAAAATTCGACTTTGCAGCATTGCGCAGCGGCCAAAATGCAGTATCGGTATTTGCTTGTATTTTTACTGCCGATGTAACGGCTTACATGTACGTTTAGACGCAACACGAAGCCAACACTTTGTTGTGCTCCTTACCATTTAAATTAGCTGTGAACGCCCGTCCAATTGACGCCTAAACACGGGAATTGGCCAAGCGCCAACAGCTGTGCAGCGACCGAGTCCAAGTGCCAACCAGTTGGAGCCGGTTCAATGCAGTAAGCTAGTCACGTGACGGTAAAGGTAGGAACCCAATTGTTCTCGCGCGTATAGATACTGCTGCTTGAATGATGGATCGTCAGTTGGTGTTGGAGAGGCAATCTGCAAGTTGACTCTCTGGAGCTAAACCATGGTCGGCTCGAATGGAAACCATGATGCCGATGGCTAATATCACTTTTGCTAATTGTAATGCTATGTGCGTAGTCCCCTAGCTATGCAGTAAGGAGTGAATAAGAATTGGGCTTGACTCCACACTTAACTTCCACTCCCTTAGCACGGCATATATTCCATTATTTGACGAAAAACCGGTGATGATAAACGGAATTAAATTAAGAAAACCAACGTTTCTTGTCCTTGTGATAGCCTGTGTTGGCTACGTTGGGTTTGTTCAGTTAAAGGTACATACATCCAAGGTGGCTTTCCTGTATGGCTCGGTTTTGCGACATTAACTCCAACCTGTGTACATGTTGCAAACGCTATTCTCAACGGGTCGCACGACACACCGGAAGGATTTATGTCCCTTTAAAACAAATTCTGTTACACAGCGCTAATTTTAACAAAGTGTTGGCGTAGATTATTAAGAAAATAATCTGATAAACTTTAACTTGTGGTACCATTTTCGGTACCTATATGTGGCCTTGAAAAATTGAAGCTGGGCCTTGAAAAAGCCTGGAAAAGACCTTGAAAATTATTAACCAAAAAGGGTATCAACCCTGGCTTAGGTTTAACACGTGTTTCAAACGAAACGTTACTGTTTTATTTCACAAGTGGCTTCCGTCACACATGTGCTTTAATCATGTGTTTGTTAAGTGTTGCACATTGAACGCTAGTGTTTTATTTTAATCGCATTTCACGTGAAACACTATACCTACAAACCGTATAGGTTTTGAAAGATTGCTTTTCAGTCTATGCTATTTGTAAAACGCTGTAACGTGCACAGGCCTATAGAATCTATTCATTTTCTTGCGGACATAATAATTCAATTCATTAATGGGGTTTTGGCTTCAAAAAACTAAACTTCGATGCGGCAGACGTGTTTTTTTTCCCCTTTTGGCTATTATTAATCAAGTGTTCGGTGTTGCCATGGTGATTGCTGAGTCCCCTCCCGATTTTCCAACCAGCCCCAAGCCGATAACTGGAACTAACTCCATCCAAGAACTGGAGTAAAAAGTTCGATAAATTATTCGTGGAACTTATTTACCGGTCAGAACTTAAAAATTCACCCGTAATTAGATTTTGCGTCCCCCCTCCCCCGCCAATACCCTATTTCTTTCGCCCGCAAGTGTCGTATGAAAATGAGGATTCGAGTTGTTAAGCCTTTGGCAATATTTCAAGACGCCATATTTTTTTTCTGCTACGCTCATCTTAAAAATAAAAAATAAATCATAAAATAAAAAATAAAAAACAAGAACGCCAAACACAAGACAAAATGCAATTTAGATTTTTCTCTTGCTGAGTGCAGGGACAACACCGCCAACTCAGTGGGGAGGAGGCTAACATCTTAGCCGTTCGTTGAGCTAACTGCAAGGGGCACTGGATCCAAATAGAGGTAAATAAAACTAACGACGTCTGTAGTTATTGTGTGCGCAGCGTATCTTGAGTTCTGCAGGTATTTTATGAGCGGCTATGTCTTCCTGGGGGGAACGGCTTTAATCAACGGTTTTTGTAACCATCTTGGATATCAACAAGGGACTCTACCAAAAATATACAATCTATTATCTGTGTTCGTTCTGGGGCGAACTCAAGATAGGCCGCAGACACTATAAGCGATAATTCCGCCATACTGGGACGAGGCTAGAATCTGGAGCCGTTCGTTGATCTAACTGCAAGTGGCACTGGATCCAAATGGAAGTTAAAATAAAACTCGGCGGCTTTTGTTAAGCGATAATAACGCCATACTGGGGACGAGGCTAGCATCTGGAGCCGTTCGTTGAGCTAACTGCAAGGAGCACTGGATGCAAATGAAGGTAAAAAAAAAAACAACGGAGTCTTTAGTTAAGCGATAATAAATAACTAGCGGAGTCGCTCGCTTCGCTCGCTCATTCCGCGTCGTCTCGCTACACTCGAGGATATTTCTTACTGCAACTGTTATGCTGCTGACAGGGACTCCACATCTGCGGAAGCTGTACAGTATAAGCAATGCCAAACACCAGGAACGACATGTCGCTTTTAAGTTTTGTTAGTATCACACTTTACATGGCGTTTCTTGTTTCTCATATTTTAAGAATTTTTAGTTAGTAGCCATCAACTTTCCCACTACGTGTGGTGCTTTGAACCCGTACTACATTTTACACGGGTTTTCTTGTTTCACTCATTTAAGATTTTTTGTTTGCTTACGTCCTCAAGTGAAAACGCAAAGGTTTGAATGTTAGTTAGGCTTACACAAGGCATTAACTCGTACCCAAAGCTGCTCGAGTTTAGCCACACCAACAGCAAACATTGCCAGGATTTGTTAACGTAGTAAACCAATCGTTTTCGTACCTTTGCGTAGTGTAATTTAATTTAACTGCTAAACCGGTGGTATTGGATTTTAAATATCCAACTCCAACAGCCTCCCCACCCGTGAACTGCACGTGCCTCATTCGTTAACGGTTGTCACAACAACCGTTGCCTCAATACATTGTTGCCCCACGTTCCTGAAATGTTCGAAGTGAAAAAAAATCTGTCAACAATCGATGACGTCACATATTGTTGCGGTATTGTTGCTGATTGTTGCGTGATTGTTGCAAAAGGCACTTTTACGTTAATTTGAGGCATTTAGGACCCTTTTCGTTTCTTAAAAATACGCCTAAACTGCGAACGGATTAATTTCCTGTCTTTCGACACCATTCTCACATTTTTAGCCTCCTACTTCCAGAGGAGAAGAGGTACAGTGGCGTAACTTTAATGAGGCAGAGGAGGCAGCCGCCTCCGGGCCCACCGACTTTGGGGGCCCCATTCACTGGTCCCAATTTAAAATTTGTTTGTAACCGCAAAATATTAGAAAGTAAGTTGTTGCTATAGTTTCGTGAAAAAAGTTGTGTCTTGTGTTGTAAAAACTTAATGGTTTTATTTTTTAAGGGAGGGAGGGGGACTCCACTGGGATCTCGCCTTATGTGGCAAAAAAATGCACTTTTTACGAAGGGGGTGGCCTCCACTGGGCTCTTCACGTGTGTGGCAAAACTGCATTTCTTTTTTGTTATGAAGTGGCCCACTGGGCTCTTGTCTTGTGTGGCAAAAACTGCAATTTTTTTTAATAGGGGAAGGCGGCCTCCACTGGGCTCTCGCCTTGTGTTACAAAACCATTTATTTTTAGAAGGAGGGGGGGCTCTGTTGAGCTCTTACCCCCTTGTACGGCAAAACTGCATTTATTTTTTTTTAGTAAAAGGGGGCCCTCCACTGGGCTATAACCTTGTGTGGCAATAACTGAATTTTTGTATGAAGCGGGGGAGAGGGGGCCTCTACTTCACTGCCGCCTCCGGGCCCCAATTTTGAAGTTACGCCTCTGAAGAGGTACATACCTATATATATATGTACACGGATAAAATGTACATGGATAAAAATTGATGATTTTTAATTGAAATAATCAAATGTACAATTGAGAAAATTGCATCTGTTTAAGTGCTGTTGTGCTTTACGAATCACATATTTAAAACGTAAAGCACAACAGCGCTAACAGATGCAATTTCCTCAATTGTTCATTTGTGGTTATTTCAATTAAAAATCATCAATTTTTCCGTGTACATTTTAACAAGTGAAAATTCAATCATATAACCCCTTTTTTACGGCACACTTGATGTTTTTGTGTGTAATCTAAACCATTAAAAACTTGCGGTCGGCTTATATATATATATATATATATATATATATATATATATATATATATA
>JAHWFP010105891.1:0-23495 GCA_023313725.1 Lithobius niger
TTACTGTGAGCTTTTATTTCACAATGATCGTTTTTCATATGTGATGTCGCAATATTCATAAAATATGTCTTTTCATTACTGATGTATAACTCATTTTCGTTGAAATAACCATTTATAGAATCAAAGTCTTCTTGCAAGTTTTTAATCATTAATTTAAAATTTTCATTAATAGATAGCATGCATATGTCATCTGCAAAAATTGTAATGAAAGTATTCCAACTTACATCGTCGATATCATTTAAATATAACAGAAAAAGTAGTGGACCGAGATTTGATCCCTGCGGGACACCATACGTCACAGCTTTCCATTCACTGAGTTCATCATTAATTTTAACACTACACTTTCTGTTTGTCAAATAACTATTTATAATGTTCAACATTTTACCTCTGATACCCATTTTTGCGATTTTTTTACAAAGAATTTCTTTGTCAAGGGTGTCGAAAGCCTTCTGCAGATCTATCAGAATTAAACCTGTGTATTTGCCATCGTTAAGTGCACTCGTAATTTTGTCATTAATCCTATTTAGGGCATCCAACGTTCCTTTTCCTTTTTGATAACCAAATTGATTTTTATTTAGGAGTTTGAATCTATTTAAGAATTTTTCAATACAGTCAACAAAGAAAAGTTCCACAATCTTGTTTAGTGTCAGGAGCAGTGCAATTGGACGATAGTTGCCTGTATCAGTTTTAGCACCTTTCTTATAAACTGGTCTCAAAATTTGCATTTTTAGCTTGTCAGGCCAAGTTTCGTGTTCAATTATTGAGTTAATCAGGTATATCAAAAATTCGCTTGTTTTTTCTTTTGTTTTTAAAAAGTGCTCAATTAAAAAACCATCGTGTCCAGTCGACTTCTTTACTTTAAGTGTATTTAAAATTTTCATTATATCATATACCGAAGGTGTTGTCACTTGGATGGTTTTGTCAAAGTATGCTTTAGTAGGATTTTTGCATAAAAATTTATTGTTTAATATTGTACCATTTTTTTTAGTTTTTTTAAGCAAGGGTACTTGTTGAGTAAAGTTTTTCACAAAATTGTTACATACAGTTTTGGTATCCAAGTTTGGGAAAGCTTTTCTTAAATGTTCGTCAATGTTGCACTTCTCATTTTTTTTCCCATTCATTGAATTTATTTTATCCCATATTTTGGAACTATTATTTGAGTTCGCCCTGAAAAACGTATTGTAATAGTCTTGCTTAACCGTATAAATTTCCCTTTTTATCTTAGTCTTACAATCTTTGTATTTCTGTAATAATTCTTTCGATGGGTGAGTTTGCTTTCTGATATTTGACCAGAGCGAGTTCTTGGCATTTATTTGATCCAAATTTGTTTTAGTCATCCATTCTTTTTTCATAGTTGATCTAGCCGGTTTCTTCTTAAACATGATTTTATTTTTGTTATAGATTTCCTTAATTGTGCTTTCGATTTTTTCATATATTTCGTTTGGATTTTTTAGATTTTTTAATGAATCCCAATTTTGGTTCTGTAGCTGCTTTACAATATTTACATTGTCAAATTTGTATTGTACAATATTTTTATGCTCCAGTCTCTCAACAGTAGTTTTACCAATACATTCTAAAACAACAAAGTAATGATCAGCAAGCTTTATTTTCACTACATAACCTTTGCTGGTGCTACTTTTAAGCCTCGTATAAAAAGGATCCAAACAAGACTTAGCAATATTTCCCATCCTGAATTCCTCTCTCGTAACAGAGTTAATTTGAAGAGAATATCCGAAAGAAGCCATTAAGTTTTCAAGTTTATCAGTGTTATACTTTTCAGAAACATCTTGTGTTGGTTTGAACAAATTGAAGTTTAAGTCACCCGTTAAAATAATATTAGAACCTTTGTTGTCATTTTTTTCTTTCAGTAATAGTTTAAGATCTTTCAAAAAATTAATTCGACTTGAAGATGGTCTCCTGTAAATAGCAATTATGTTGTACTCATCTTCGTTGAATTTTAGGTATAAATCGATTGCATCATTGCTATCAATTTTTATCTTATTGCAAGTCACACAAGTGAACTTCTCATTTTTTACAAAAATCATGATACCGCCACCTTTCATGTTGGCTCTGCACACAGCATTTTTTTCATATCCAGGAATATTGTATAGCTGCACTTCCTCTTCTTTTAAATTGATTTCTGTTAAAACAATTACGTCCCATGCAATTTTTGCAGCAACAAATTCACCAAGTAGGCACTCCCAGTTTAGTCTGCAACTTCTGATATTTAAATGAATACATTTGATTTGTCGTTTTGTATCTTGTGCAACGAAATTCTTTTTCAGTTCAGAGAAGTTTTCCACCGTTTCGTTTACAGAGAAATCTTCTTCATCGTGTGTCTCCATTTTGTGGGCTACTGTCCTTTAGGTCATTCATCAACAATTCAAGGTCTTCTTCGCTCTTAATTTTCCTTGTGCTTTTATCCTTCTCGTCGTCTTTCCTCAGATGAATCAGATGAATAATAATAATAATAATAATAATAATAATAATGATGTTGTTCTGTACAGGCATGAAGTCTTACATAACACTGGTGTGCAAGCAAAATACATAATGTAAATACAAAAAAATACAGATACAAATTAATATTAAAAATACAATCATGCCTTGTTAAAAATGCCATTAAGTTTCAGTGTTTTTCTGTTGTTATATTCGTGTATTATATTAAACAGCAGACGTTAGTGTAGCCTTCGATGCGCTTTCATTCTTCAGTTAGTATGACCTATTTTATGTGTTATTTCATTACGATTTATTATATTTCTTAAGTTTGTTAGTAGTGTACTAAAATGATAGGGTATGTGGAGATTTATGCTTCTTTTGCCATATGAGTTTCTCCATATTGGCTCAATTAGCCATTTTTTGTCCATTGTCTTAGCTCTTACCATTTCTGTTTTATACTTTTTGTTGTAATAATTGTTTTTTTTTTATAAATGTTCATTTTGTACGTTTGCTCTATGTTTAGCATTTCTGTCGTTTTATATATTTCTTTACTATCTTGTGATTCATTAGTTCTAAATGATTCCTTGATTGCCTAATGATAGTTTTTGTAATTGTCTTATTAGGCTTTTTGTCGTAGATCCATACACCATTAACCCATGTTTTATACTAGAAATTATAAGTGCATCAAATATTGTTTTTTTTTTATTTCTTACGCTACACCAGTACACCAATGATAGGCTACACCAGTAAACAAACAGCTGTGGTATTTGTCAGATGTGGTTACCAACCTTAACATACATGGTGGCACCCTTCAAAATGCAACTGAGGACATGTCTAACATCAATTATGTGCAAAAAAATAATTTGCTATACCAAATTACATTGCTAGAAAGAATATGTTAACACCTTTCAATAGGCGTAGGATGGTTCCTATTTAATATAGGCAATTATGATTAGCATTGATGGCAAGAAAACATTACCACCTTTCAGAAGACCCTATGTCCGTCTAGGGTAATTAGATAGCTAATAGGAACACTTTAAAATCGAATATCTGCATATTCTTTCGTCACTACGTCATTACGCCAACACCTTTCGATGGACATAGCAGGGTCTGCCTTTCACTTTATTCTTCCTTTTATGGTGGCCTTTCTCGTTATTTTACACTTATTATTCTTGTCTCTATTTATGATAGACAATTATGATTAGCATTGCTGGAAAGAATACATCACCACCTTTCAGAAGTGCCTACGTATGGCAATTTAGGGTAATTAGAGAGGTAACAGCAAAGGTGCATAGTCAGGAATGCTATACATTGTAATACTAAATGTACTATTTTCCGTCAATTTGGCATACAATGACAAATATGGGCCATAAGAGTTAACTTTACGTCAAAATTGAAGAGGACTTTTCCTGAAGAAAATTTAATTTTGCTTTAGACTTATATTCTGTGTTTTTTTAATCTGAACAATGGTTAAGAAGTTACAGTAAGAATACTGACTTTTGACCAACGATATTGACCTTTGACCTTCATTGAAAATATTCCCCAAAGATACCAGGGTGGTATCATCCACATTCTGACTAGGGCCATGTAGAAGGCCAACTTCCTGCAAACAAACGTTTGTTATACCTCACTGCAAGGTCCGATAAAAAACCATGTACTGGCGACCTTACTATAATGCGCATCACTGTTAGTGGGGCTCTGCTCGCTGTGATGTGCGGCGGTGCCTCCTGATTGCGTCACTGGAGGAACTTGACCTGGATATTCTCCATGCACAATCAGTGGAGGGAGGGCAGGGTGCAAGAATCAGTTTTAGACCTGTTTCTTTGTTCCAAGGCATTAATTGACAAGTTCAGCTTTCAAGTCTCGTATTACTTGAGTGGAAGTGAATACTTTTCTATTATGTTGTGCCCGCTTAGATCTACGCCGCCACGCGCACACTCTCGCGTGCCTCAGATTGCTGGGCATAGGCCAAAAGTAGCGCATGGTGGGCTTGGAGTATGGCGCGACAAGTGGTCTGTCTCATCTTGAGTGAGGCAGGCGTGCGTGACTTCGGAAAGGAGAATGTGGTGGACTCACTTGTGTGCTGTTGCTGTCAGGGATAGGTGACAGTCTTATCGCTCTGGAAGTGCTCCCCTACTGATCTTAGATGGCACACGTACAAAGCTGTGTCTCATGAAACCACATGTATTCTCCATTGTGAAAGAGACTTTTTGGTGCGCGTATATGTGTTAAAATATCTTCTAGCGGTTCTGTGTCATCTGCGTGGAGTAGTTAACGGTTAACAACTGAAGTGTGAGCGAGCAGTCTTGTCATGGGTGTATGGTTCGAACAAGGAGGTGCTACAGGGGGTGGCGATGACGAATGCCTTTAATGGACGCTTTGTCTACGTTTTATACATTTCTGCAGGGGCAGGTCCCTCCTGTCACCGTGAAAGTGAGCACCGCAGCACTTGATTTTCATTTGACCATGGCAGAGTTGCAGTCAGCACTGTCCGAATACAGAGTGGGACAGTGCTCCTGGGATTGACCAGTTGTCGCATGGACTCTTTCATTCCATGTCTTAAAAGGTGTGATAGGATTGTCTTGTTTATCGGCAGTCTTTGTTCGCAGGGAGTCCAATCCCTCCTTCGTAGTTGTTCACTGTCCTATTGACTGTTTGCAAACAATGCAAGCCACGTAGAGTATCTGCTAATTATAGGCCTATTGCCTTCCTCAACTGTGCTCACAAATTATATAAGCGGATTTTTCTCGCGCGTCTCAGTTGGGCTCTTGAACCTAATGATAGCATCTCGAGCAACCAGTTACGATACAGGGCAGACCGCTCAGTGCAGGATGCGATTATGTTCCGCCTGTCTAGCATCAGAGAGGTTTGGTGTCAGGACAAAGTCGTCCTTGCCATTTCTTTGATATTCGTGTCTCATATGCCACAGTTCAGATTGAGTGGGTTAGTCACGCCTACGCTAGATGGGGGGGGCGTCAGTCTCGGACTGACTGCTGCCATAGTTGCTCTTTTGGGGAAGCATCCGTGTGTAACGAAGGTAGGGGGCTTTCGGTTCTGTCTTTGCACCACAGAGCGTGGACTACCTCAGGGAAGTTGTCTGAGCCCTGTTCTGTTTGCTGTTGTGATTAATGAAATCCTAGAGGAATTGAGCCTGAGCTCTAATGTTGTACACTACACAGATGATGTTGCCAAATGGTTTGTAGGTTCTGACACTCCCCACCATGCAGATTGTGTGAAAGTGACAGTGGACAAGGCTGTTCAATTGCTGGCACTCCGTGGGCTACTTCTGTCTGCTGACAAGACGGTTGTTGTGGCATGCGCCAGAAGCCCGAGGGCATGCTGACTGTGAGTGTATACGTGTTGGGGTTCTGGCAGTTCTGTGTCTTCAGAGGTTCGGTATCTGGGTGTCATCTTAGTAAGTTGTCCTGGTTGGCTGATGTCTGGCTCCTGTGGCAGAAACTTGCGAGCCGGTTGTGGATCCCGTGGGTGCTGGCGAATGAGGGAAACATTACTCAAAGAGCCCTAATATTCATTTACTATACTTTTGTCTGGTATGTGGTGGTTTATCACTTACCTTTCCTAGTCACATCGATGCGGCACATTGCCGGTTTGCAAGTTTGGTTGAATAACTGCTGCTCGTGGTGACAGGTGTCTTGTCTCCATCCTAGTTCAGGCACTGTGGGTTGAGCCTATGAGCCACCATGGCACTTTAGAGCGAATGAAATACTACTGCGGTTTTTTTTACAACCTGAGTCCTGGTCGTGCTCATCCTGTGGGCTGTATCCTGGAGTATTACAAACTTCTTCCTCCCACTGTGCTTGAGTGCCTGGGTGTTGCAGTAAGGGGTGTGTCTCTCCTTCTTGATGTTGATGCCTTCTCACATTCTTCTATGCAGGAAGGAGAAAACTGTGGAGCATTTTCTGCTCTCTTGTCACATTCACGCTGCTATGCGAATGGCCCAGTTTGCAAGGTTGGCAGAGTGGACTCTTTGCCGAAGCTGCTGGGGACTCCTCAGCATCAACGCAGGTCTTTTTAGCATCTCTGTACAGACAGTGCTGTAATACGATGAGTCGAGTGTGTGTTAGTATAGTGGCATCATGGTGTAATGATGTAATAGTGTTGTAATGGTGTGATGGTATTATAGTGTTGTGGTGTAATGATTTAACAGTGTTGTGATGGTGTTACAGTGTCATGGTGTACACCGTACAATGGGTATCATGGTGTAAAGCAGTGTGTAGCAGTGTATAAGGGTGTTTTGTGATGGCGTATTGGTTTTAGAAGGGCGTGCAGTCTTGGGCCAGGGCTTATAATAAAAACCGTTAAACCTTTAACTCTTTGTGAAGAACCAAAATAAAATGGTCTTGGATTGTGCTTAAATCTTAAAGTTTTAAACCATAGGGTGCGAAGTCGTTAATTTTGAGGCCTTATGGCTTCAAAATTGGGTTGCCGACATGACTGAATGACTCATTTACTTCTTCAATGGGGGCTTTGGAAAGCCAGTTGAATAGTTTCCGTGATTGTTTGCCACGATACTGCATCTGACTGCAACAATGCAGAATCAACTACCCATCAAGACGACATATGCTAAATTTAGACATAGGCTAGTATGTTGCCATCAAATAATAAACATGGGACAAAGCTTGGGCGGAACCTAAACATAAATACGCATTTCTAATGTTCCGTTTTGTCACAAACAAAATTGAGTAGATAGTGGACATGCCGTACACATGATAGACCAGACCGTAGCAAGTACATTAAAAAAAGAAGTGAAAAAAGCCAACAAATTAACTAATCTCACAAATCTGAAGGTAAACGAATAATAACAGAATAGAGTTCACTCGAACACAACAAACTATAATTTGACCTCCAATTACAGGGAACAAGGACTGTGTTATGCTAGCCTCCATGCACACTACGTACGTACACATGCACATCCCTAATCAAACAAACAAACGGTTGGATATTTAACATAAAAAATATACACACAGAATACAACATATACACTCACATGAAACATAGCCAAAACTTACAAAAACCTAGAAAACAGACGCCACAAATAGCAAAATTGCTACAAAATCGAAAGATTAGAAGTTCATACATACACAAAGTGAACAACACAGACTAGAACTCAACAGAAGCCATCAAACACAAACAGAGCAACAAATTTATCTTAACTACGAGTCTGCTTGTGTCACAAATTATAAATGAACACCAAACACACAAATAACCACTCACACTAAACACTTAAAATTAAAACAACAAACATAGACAAACAGGAAAAAAGCCTGTATAATACACAAATTAAGCGCACACAAACATTAACCATTTCAAACACAAACTACATTCACTTTCTGATATAACCATTGAGTAAAAACAGTTCTTGTTCCCTGGAATTGGAATTCAAATTATAGTTCGTTGCGTTTGAGTAAACTCTAATCCGTTTTCATTCATGTACCTTCACAGCTGTGAGTATAGAGTATAAGCTCTACTGATTTTTTTCTAAACCGCAAAACTGTTTTTTTGTTTAGTTATTATTTTATTTTTCCACCTTGTCACTACGTGTTACAATGTTCACTCTTAAGCAGTGTGCATTGACAAGGAGTGTATGAAGATGTGTGTACATTATGAAGTAAACATCGCGTAACAAGCAAAATATTATTTTTTGAGCAAGTTATGATACAGACGGCCTTAATATTTTAAACATGTTATTCTTACTCCTTTTTCCTCACCTATGTCATTATCCATACCATCAACTAGATAAACATCAAACAAAACAAATGCCGTTGGAATAAATGAGTACAGAGTGGGCATTTTAGTTGCCTACAACTGGTATACTGGTTTAACAATCAATGGAAACATGCCAAGTGCGAATGCAAATGGTGTAAAACACGAGACATGTAAAGAGTTGTATTAATGACGTAACATAACCAGTCTGGCTTGCTGATCCATAAGTGCTGCAATGAAACCATTGCTATATGAATCAAAATATGATATGCCTCTAAAACAAGAAATGCTGGTCAATAAAGATTTTAACATATGTAAAAAATCATGATATGAGTTTGAAAAATGATAATGCCTCCAAACAATACAGGGAACATTTTAAGACGAACCATTGAATTGCCAACTTGTGAAATGAAATAAACCTGAAGAGGTAGTGGTTATTGGCATACTTTTGCAACAATGGTCCTCCATACGTGATTTATTATGACAGGTCTTGATCTAATAATAATAATAATATTAGTTTGTGGCAAATGCAACCGGAATGGCAAGGACCTAGTGGCCGCTGACTGCCATCCGTTGTTAAAACTAAAAACTATAAATTACAAAACTTAAAGCATTTAAAAGTTTGAAACGAAGACGATGGCTCAGCTGCAGAGGAAGGGTTGATGGTATTGGGTTAGGGTCACGAATGCCTTACCACCAAGGTTAGACCTACCAGGGACACAGTGGTCCCCGATGGCATCGCCAAACGTGTGGGACAAGTGAGGGGAAAAGCCGGGTGTAATTGTCAACGTTTCTTAAAAAAAAGTAATAAAATAATGCAAATAAAATAACCCTACGTTAAAGCTTGGCCAAAGCCAATTGTCATTCTTAATAAAGATAATAAAAATAAAGTGAAGTAAAAAACGTATGTTGTGAAGTTGTAACAGGATTAACACACAGCATAAGTAAAACATGTTGGTTTAAAACAAAAGATATAGAACAAGCAGGTATTAGAAATAAAATGCGCACCGAGCAGAGCTGCAGTGCAGACCGAGGGTCAAGCTCGACAAAACCTTGAGAGGTCTACCCTCCTGACCAATCTCCTAAAGCTGGCCAGAGAAAGTGCCATGACAACTTCCCACGGCAAATGATTCCAAGGTTCCACAACACGATTACAAAAGAAAAATTTACGGGCGTCAGTCCTAGAGCGATCAACCACCAGCTTCAGTGGTTGGCCTCTAGTCCTCTCACAACCACGAATAACAAAAAACTGCTGGGCGTCAACATCAAACAAGTTATTTAAAAGCCCGTATGTGAATGAGAGGTTGGCGATCAACCTGCGATTTTCAAGTGTTGTTAGATTCAGATGGTTAAGACGCTCAGTGTATGATTTTTGATAAAGGCCTGGGAGCAATTTCGTAAACTTACGCTGAACAGTTTCGATCAACACAATATCCTTGATCAGGTAGGGTGACCAGACTGGCGAGGCATATTCCAAGAGGGGCCTTACATAAGTCTTAAAAGCACGGACAAAAACTGGATCATCATGAGATTTAAAACACAGTCGAATCAGTATCGCACAGGTACGGTCAGCTCTCACGATTACGTTAATGTGTGTGGAGCTCTTCAAATCACCAGTCAAGGAAACCCCAAGGTCCCTATAAACGCATTCGTTTTCAAGGGTACAATTACCAATGGAATAACTGAAATTCATATTGTTTCTACCGAGGTGCAGAGTCTTGCATTTAGTAGCTGAGATAGGTAGTTGCCATTCCTCTGACCTTTTCTCAATGTGGGCAATGGCTGCGCATAGAACATGATGGTCATGCAGGTCCGTAACAACCTTATATAATTTCACATCATCAGCAAATTTTGGGATATTAATTTCTGGGATATTTGTTGTCAGATCATTTATGTAAATGACAAACAGTAGCGGGCCTAGAACTGAACCCTGAGGTACCCCACTTATAACTGGTTGATAGTCAGACAGTCTATTTCTCACTTGGACCCGCTGTTGTCGGTTAAGAAGGAATGAGTTAAGCCATTGCATGAGATTATTGTTAAATCCACACAATGCTAATTTGAAAAATAACTTCTCATAAACTACCGAATTGAAAGCCTTCGCGAAGTCAATGAAGACAATATCGACTAGCTTACGCTCATCCACAGCCCTAGTGCAATGATCCATACAATGTATGAGTTGGAGGGTAGTGCTCCTAGCTGGAACAAAACCGTACTGGTCGGAATTTAGAATATTATTTTCATTTAGATGCTTGAACATGTGGTCGCGAATTATACGCTCATGTACCTTGCACGGAACACAAGTGAGAGATATCGGTCTGTAATTCTTTGGATTTGCAGAATCACCCTTTTTATATACTGGAATAACCTTAGCGGTTTTCCAAATATCAGGGATACTGTTAGTACTCAAGGAACGTTTGGAGATCATGGTTAATGGAAGGCAAAGTTCATTTTTTAATTCTTTATACAAGTGTGAAGAGAAACCATCCGGTCCGGGGGCAAAACTATTCTTGAGAGATCCAAGGACCCTGTAGACTAATGCGGAAGTCAGCCGGACATTTGCGCAAAGTGGGACATTATAGTTCACCGCAACTCCAACGGGAACACGCCAATTATCTTTTACAAAATTACTGGCAAATGCTGAATTAAAGGCATTAGCCTTGTCCAAGTCTGATAAAAAGATTCTAGAATCCATCTTTAAGGGGGGAATTGACCTGTTTGCGCTCGATTGCAGCCTAACACGGTTATAGAAAGCATTAAGTGAACCATTGTTGAGAATTCTGTTTTCCCGCTCGATCTCAAGATTTAACGTGCACTTAGCCATTTCCCTCTTGCAAGTGTTATATTTGTCTTTAGCCACTGCATCTCTAGTTAGCCGGTACTGTTTCCACAACCGGAGTTTCTTTCGCATCAACAATGTGATTACTTTGGGGCAGTGGTGCTTTTTTGGCCTTCTAGATATAGATTTGCAGTCATCGACCGCCCTGCAGACCAACCCGTGGAAGACAGCCCACAGTTCATTGATGTCCAAAATGGGTGACATCTGCCTATACCAGTCAATGTCAGCCAATACATGGTGCAGCATGTTAAAATTTATTTTTTCTCTCGGAGAGACTTCTGTAGTATTTGCTACATTAAAGTTAAGACTAAAGGTGACCATTTTGGTGATCACTGCCACCAAAATTGACAATTACCTCGATCTCACTCACCATACTCTCTCCATCCAACAAGATAAGATCTAAAATGCCATCCCCCTAGTCGGCTCCTCAACAAGCTGCTGCAGACCAAGCTCGGATATGCAGGTAAAAAAAAATATTCTGAACCGAGTTTGCTGAAGAACTCTGACTCCAGTTTACACAGGACATGTTATAGTCACCCAAAACTAAATTAGGTTTGTCAATGCTAAAATTTGCCTGCAAAAATTACACATATCTAAAATTGAATGTTCGTCTCTGCCATTTGGGATGTAGCCCAGCACAATTTGCAGCTGGTCCGGTCCCAAATCAATCGACAACGTCTCAGTCGATCCTGTGTGGAGCCGTCTGACGTAGGCCAACCCAGCACTAAGAACAATTGCCACGCCTCTTCCTCTACTGCCACGATCACGCCGCAAAACAATATACGACAAACCCCTCACCAGCATACTGTCAGTGACTGTATCGTCAAGCAACTCTCGGTAACAAATATGAAGTCGAATTTATCGGACAGCAGGATGAGATGAAAAAGAGACAATTTCTTGTTCAAACTTTGAGCATAAAGCATGATGCATCGAAGTCCCTTTTTGCAATTTATGATGTCTGTTTGCCTGAACACATATGAAGAATGTATGTTAGAAAGATGTGACACAGTGGGCACGGAACACAAATGCTTGACCGTCAAATGCCCAGTTACAGATACTCGTTTCCCCCACATGCATTACCAAGACTTGGATCAACTGCAAACAGAGAAGCCCGCAAACAGTTTTGAAGCACAAATTTTCCTCGTTTAGTAAGGTGAATTCCGTCACGTGCAAAGTTTTGGTTGTTTTTGAGAAGACAATTAGAAGCATCCACAAATTGAAGGTTCCTCATCTGGCACATACACTTCAGCAGTTCATTGCATTCACTAATGAAAATTGTAGGTATGCCTTGTCTAGATGCATTTCCTGGTTTTGGAAGAATGCCAATGACAGTATGATAGCAGAAGGGCGTTGCTGATCAATTATGGTGATCACCCGTGAGATTTCTGAGACAATATTCTCTGTTGAACCAGATTGAATGTTATTTGCACCAATACAAAGTATGACACATGGCGATTCCGAGGTAGTGTGAAGAATATTTGGCATCCATGACTTGAAATCTTGAATGGCCGCGCCTGGTCTTGTCCAAGTCCTGGATCCATTTACACATGGCAAGCAAAGATTGCGTACGTGCGAGTCTCTTACAATAATGACTTCAGAATGTGGGTTTGACATTTGAATGTGCATATTATCGATAGCTGGTCTTGGTACTGGATTAAATTTGTCCAATCTTGACAGGGTGTTAGGAGATGCTCTGGTCTCGGTTTGTGTAGATTGATTGCCCTGATTCACTGTAGGAGGACTGGATTCACACACAGCCTGGCGTTTTAAACCCTTGGCTGGATTAGTCCGTGGTTTGCGCTTTCTGACGGTGAAGTTGGGGTGAAGTATGTCAGTTGTTCGTGGATATATACTGCGAACTTGGCCATCATCGTGTGCTGAAAGTAGCTGGACCTCGCCTGTTGACTGGCTGCTAAGAATGTTTGTGACAACAATATTTTCTCCTGATGCTGCAAGTTTGTGCTTGTTAATCGTTGTCGTTGTTAGTTCATCGATTTTACCACTGAGTTTTACACAGTTTGCAGTCATCAATTCTTCGAAATTTGTTATTCTCATGTCTATAAATTTGCAGATCGTTGCTGTATGTTTCAAAACAATATTTTCGAAACTAGACATTAGGTTTTTGGCGTTCAGGTCAACCAAGTCGTGAATTTGCTCCATGGCATTGACGATAAGTTTTTCAAAAGACGAGAGGTTCTTCGTAGCATCATTTTTTTCCAGTTACATTTACAGACAATGCCAGTTTGGGAGCCTTATCAATGACAATGGGTTTTGGGCCAGAGATGCAGTGATTTTCACAACCATATATTCTTCAGTAGGTAACTGAAGGTTGGCAGAAAGTTGAGATGCTTCCAAGGCATCAGGCTTAGTCGCTAAAGTATGGAGAATCGAATCGAGTTTTGATTCAATTACGCTGACATTAAAATCCATTTCGTGTCTGGCAAGATCAGTTCCTCTTTTAATTTATCCCGACACATTCCGCTAGTCCATCGGCAATGGTATCATTAATAGTGGAGTTTTTTGTTATTTGCGGTGATAGATTTATTGCATCAAACCCCATAGTGTCTCTGCAAGCCCGATTTGCCCTAACTTGAGAGCTCACTGAAGTTTCGTCCTCACATGCCTTAGTTGTAGGTGGCACCACAAACGTTTTATTATGAACTGCATGTTGCATTGGCACTGGAGTACTAGCCGCAAACATAGTCAATTTCAAGTAAAGCAGGGAAAAAATTTTTTAATTTAAAAAAAAATTTAAAAATTAAAAAAAACTTTTAAAAATTAAAAAAAAAATAAACTTTTAAAAACTTAAAAAAACAGAGTGCGAAAGTGGAATCCCCGCCCCAAAAAAGATTGGGAAGGTTTAAAAAAAATTGACTGGCTGATCACACAACTAGAACCTGGAACCTGGCCCAGCAGGTCACGACAAAATCAGTCAAGATGGCAGCCTCCATCAGATTCAAGACACAAACTGGAAAGCACCAATTTCTCACCAAGCACGCAGCACAGAGTTCCAAAATTTGTCCAAGGGGTGCAGTAAGCATTCATAAAGGTACCTGACCACTTAAGGGAATCCCCACTGGTCCAATTTCTTCCAAAAACCGTACATGTAACTGGAGCACCAATGTCACTCCTGACACGTGTCACTCCTGACACTCCTTTTTCTAAGAGAGAAAGAAGTGTAGTGTCAAATGAAAACTTCCTTCTGAATCACTTTCTGAAGCCATCTAAGCAGTAATAAATTTTCAGTTTTATACTTCTGTTTTAACGACCTTTTTGGAACGACCTTTAGCATAATACGAATAATGACGTGAAGTTTTCCCCAATTTCCCATTGCTACCAACTGGTCTGTGCATAAAATCAGATTTTGTTTTGAAATGTCGCATATAACCTTCTGGTGCCATACTCGCTATTTGTTGTAAAGAGATCAGAGACGCACATTGCCCTGTTGACGTCAGTAGTCCAGGTCGTTATCGCCATCCAGAAAACGGAAATCCTGTTTTTTTTCCAAAGGCATTTCCCCAGATGTATTGTCATAGGATTTAACTTGGTTTGCTTAAATCGCTGCTCGTGATAGAAATTGATTTGAACGAAATCAATTTCTATAACGAAAGGGCAAGTTGTCACTTTTTTGAACAGATAAAAATGTGTTTGTTTTTCCCTCCTAAAACAAAATGTATGGAATGCAATCGAATCAATTTTTTAAAAGTGTGATTTAAATTGGTTTGCATTTTTTCCTCTTCAGCTAATGTTTTGCAGAAAATAGAGAAATAGAAAAATAAATCAAATTTTTTTCAATCTGAATTTAATTTAATGGTTACGCCAGCCTATTTACTACAAAGTTGCACGATCCCCGTTCCCCAAGGTTTGCATTCATCACCGAGTGGCCCACTTGCCTATACTGAGGAAAAAATTAGCACATCATCACAGCATCGATAGAAAGACCCGGTTTATTGAACGCGTATGGTTGTGCGATAATTTTTTCGACACTGAAAAAAACCTGGAGGAGGGGTTATATGGGTCTCCCCTTCCACACACTAGAAAAAACACCTCCATAAAAATACTCGTAGGGGTGAAAAATATCCAACCGGAACAACAACTGTAAAAAAAACCCGCGAAAAATGCTCATACAGGAGTAGGGGAAAACACCGTAGGGGATTATTGGAGGGATGGTTCAAAAGGGTCTGTTTTTCCCTTTTTTTCCAATGCCAACTACTTACAACAGTGATTGCAATAATTTTGTTTGAACAGTCATAGATTCAAGTGAACATGCTCGTACCACTCTTTCTCTTCATTCTTAAGCGGGGGTTTGCTTATCATCACGACTAAACTTAGACAGGTGCGTGGTTATGTGTTGTCAATTTGCTTGAACACAGTACGCATCACATTCCTGTACTCGTCGTCGTTGCTTGGCTAGGAAATTGTCTAATGATGTGTAACTATCCTCGATACAAAAAAATGCAATTCGGTCGTAAATACGTGCTCACTTATACCACGGTATCTAACACCCAGTTTTAAGGCCAGACAATACAACAAAGTACAACATAGTAAACAAATGCATCTGCCATGCAACCTTTTGAAAACTGTAGAATGACTAAGGTTCTGGAAGCAAACTTTCAGACGACACAGGAGCAGCCGCATCCCTTCCACAGAAAATACAGGCTATAGATCTGGACAATTTTGAATGAATCTTCAATATAGGTTGAACATTTAGTTATTCATTCCTCGTGTCATTCTCTAAATTGACAATATACTGCTTGACATCCTTGCCCATCCCGTAAAAAAATGATTCATTTAACTACCAAAGCGAGTGAGAACGTGAAGATCTTTTAAAACGAATTTTATTGTTTACTTATTGACCACCCACAGTTTTGAGTCTGACTCGCATGGAATTTAAAGACACAAAACGTTTCGTGCAATAGGTGAACTATAAGATAAAACTGAGCCATCTTGGGTTTGTTTCGTAAATTACCACCCATCAGTCTGCACTGGCAATCATTATAGAGAATCATTATAGGAAAGCATCCTGAAATTACCTGAGAATTATTGTGTTGACGATCTGAAATATTGGCTAATTTTTTTTTTAATTTTTATGTTAAGCATAATGAAATGTAAAAGAAAAATCCGTGAAGGAACTCCAATGAATACTAAAAAGTTTTAATGACTGTCTATATTGGTCCAAATTTACGAAACTGGACAAATTGTTGATCTGAGACACTCACACAAAAAAATAAACGTACCGAATGTTACTAGAAGCAGAAAAAGTAATTATTGTTGGTTCAAATTATTTGTTTGACAGTTAAGAAAGCTTCCATATGGTTCTTAGGGATAGAAAATTGTTTCTGATGGGCACTGCAGCTTCAAGTGTCTATATTACACATTCAGTACCTGCCCAGATTATTCATCATTTCTTATCCAACTTTTCTTTATTTCTTGCTTATTACCATTGGAGGGACAGGTTAAAGCGATACTCGGACCGGGGGAACCAAACCATCAATACAAACACGGGAGGAAAAGAATTACTAAATCAGCCAATCACGCATAGAAGGCAGTGGAATTTCCACTTATGATTTTTATGCTCATCCCTTACACTAGAACAGGTTATGGTTATACTGGGACTGGTGGGACCATCCATACAAACTCATGACGGAGAAACTTCCTAGTTCAGTCAATCACGCAGTGAAAGCAATGTAATTTCCACTTGTGATTTTTCTGCTCTTTTCTTGCACTACGACAGGTTAAGGTGATACTGGAACCATCCATACAAACACGCGAGGGACAGGACTACTAGTTTGTCCAATCACACCAAGAAGGCTCTGGATTTTCACTTGTAATTTTTCTGCTCATTCCTTGCACTTGGACATGTTAAGATGTTACTGGGACTGGTCGGACAATCCGTAAACACACGAGGGAGAGACTGATTAGCCCAGCTAATGACTCAGAGAAGGCAGAGGAATTTCCACTTGTGAGGTTTTTGCTCATTCCTTGCACTAGGATAGATTGGGTAATACTGGCACTGGTGGGGCCATACATACCAACAAGGGGTCGGACGAATAGGGAAAAAACATATTCGAATATTCGCAAAAAAAATATGTATATAGTTGAATATTCAAATAATCGTTCAAAACATTTTCCATGTTTATGCCCAACCCCCACCACTCCACCTCAGAAAAATTCTTTTTTTTTTTAATAAATACGTAAGTTTTTTGCAGTCTATTGGCAATGCAAGCATTCGTAATACAACCAGAAGTTTAATTTAATCTACTGGGTAAGAAAACTTGTATGGCATACATAACACAACCCCCAAAAATAAAATAATGAATTGCTAACTGCAGTACGGAATGACAATAATTCGCCAAGGTGTTTTTCCTTTTCACGTAGGATATTGAATTTAATGTCATCTATCCACTGGCTACCATGGCCCTGGTTGACTTCCCCATTCTTTAGTCCTTAAATGTTTTAAGGAGAACTGCTGAGTGCATCCATAATCTCCACCCCCTTCCCACTCCCTCCACTCGCAAGTGAGCAAACCAAAACACATCAATCATTCCCACTACAGATTAGTTGGGAAGGAAGGGGAGGAAAAAAGAAATAGTATGGACTGACTGGGACTCGAGAAGCCCACAGGAAAACTTAAAAACCAGCTCAAACAATATAAAAATCACAAGGACCTTTTTTTTGTGAATATTCAAATGGAACAAATCCTATTCGAATATTCGTCCGACCTCTAATACTAACACACGAGGGAGAGACTTATTAGTTCAGCTGATCAGGCATAGAAGGCATTGGAATTTCCACTTGGGATTTGTTTACTCATTCCTTGCTCTAAGAGAGGTTAGGGTGATAATGTGACTTGTGGGATCATCCATACAAACATGCGAGGGAGTGAATATGAGGTTCACCCAATCCCACCTAGAAGGCCCTGGATTTCCACTTTTGATTTTTATGGTCAACCCTTACACTGGAACAGGGGTAGGGTGATACTGGGACTAGTGGGACCATCCACACAAACACACGAGGGCTTCTTCAAGTCGACTATGTTTACCGGTCCACCAGTCTACCTGTTTTGGCATCCCTTAACAGATAGGAGTTAGTACTTTAGAGTTTGTAAACTTGAAAAGGCCCCGAAAATCTTGGAGATAAAGACTTGCCGATTTTCTTAGCTGCTACGACAAAAAATTTCCTCCTTAAAACCCAGTCACCTTCATTAAACTTCACAAATCTGTGCTTTTTGTTGTAATAAGTTTCATGACATTGCCGTGATTTTTAGCATATTGTCCATCACTTCCTTGAAATTTCTCAATGGCAAGTTCTTGGTTGAATTTACTGTCAGCAGGGCGCACTTCTTCTGTTGTTTTCAGATGTTCGATGTCTGCTGACCAATGGTATGACAAATTCTTGCCCAACACAAATCGTTAGATGAATATTAACTGGACTCGGAACAGGCTATTCGCAAAGCAAACACAATGAGCTCCAAACTGTTCACTCCGTCAGAATGCTCATCCACGTAGACATGTAGCATCCACTTAATTGATTAGTTGAAAATCTCAGTGACATCAGACTGGGGCTGGCAGCTACTGGTATGATCAGATATGATACCATGAGAGTATAGGAATTGGTGCCGGCCTACAGATCGAAAAATCGCAGCTCTATCTGTCAATATTCTGCTAGGAGCTCCCAATGAGAAATCCACCATTCCACTGCTTTCGAAATCTGCTTAAGTTTTGCCGTTCTAAAAGAGAAGTGTTCAACCCAGCCGCTGCATTCGTACACAATCACAAGAATATGCTTGAAGTTTTCAGCAGTGGTTGTCAGAGTACCAGTTACGCCCATGGAAATCTGCAAAAATGGACTTGGTGGAGGCCTCATTACTTGCAAGATCCTGCAGGCTTAACGTTCAAAGCTTTGCGTAGTTGACATGTTGTGTATGAACAAATAAAGTAGGATATGGTCTTCCTCATGTGGAAACATGTTAAGTGTTCATGCAGGTGATGTAAAGTTTTAAACACAACTCTATGCTTGGCTTCTGGAGGCAGAGTGCTGTTGTTGTTTATTTTGCTCCTAAACTGCGAGGTACAAAAACTTTATATGACATGATGCCATCCATTTGATCATGAATGCATTGATATTAGAATGCCTTCGTCAGTAGGCCTTGGCGCATGACCAACTGTCCCGGATTAAGTTCATCATTTTTGGCACTAACAAAGGCACTCTGTAGTCTCTTAATGTACTTCTGTGCCAAAGGGTCATGTTGTTGTCCCTACTGGAAGTCATCCATTGGTGTAAAGTTGCTGTTGCCCAGGTCGCTCTTCCTTTCTTCAACCTCAACTAGTGCCCACTCGTCATTCCCTTCGTAGCAGTTGTCGGCCATCTTGGGATCCTCATACGTATGAGAAAGATAGTACGCAACTTCATTGTCAGTGCCTTTGTGCCATTTCAAAGTGTAGTTGAGCCCTTCTAGTTGCATCCATCTTGTGAGGTAGCCAGAGGAGTTAGGCATCTTGCATAGTGCAGTAAAGCCGGTGTGGTCAGTTATCAGTTCTTGTCAGTGTTCTCGGTGTAAGATTTAAATTTATTTATTGCATATACCACCACAAGCATTTCTTGCTGACTTGTAGAATGCTTCATTTCTGCAAGTGGCCATCTTCCACCAGCAAATGCCACAGAATGAAGACCCACTCCAGGAACATGTTGACTAATTACGCAGCCTATGCCAGATTGCAAGGCATCGCACAAATATGATGAGCACAGCCTTAGTTCCTTCACAGTACGCTTGCAGGCATCAGTGAATTGCCAGTTGGAGTCCTTTTTCAGGAGAACAAACAATGGAAGAGCCACCGAATGATAGGACGGCAAAATTGTCTATAAGAGGCAAAAAGTCTGAGTTGATGTTGGTAAGTCCTTGATGCATCTGGAATTAGGGAAACTTTGAATAGTCTTGACAGAAGTAGGTTCTGGGAATAATTGCCTAGGTTTGATGATATGACCAAGGTAGCTTATCTCCAGGGTACAAAATTGTTCTTTGTGCAGGTCAGCTGTGAAGCCAGCATGCGCCACGTGTTTTAAATGTTCTTTGAATAAGTTAGTAAATATGGACGAATCATCCACACATATCATTGAATGATTAAGTGAGTCATCAAAAAATTCCTTCATATTTTGGGTAAATACAGCAGGTGCACTCCAAAGCCCATATCATATGAAATAAAATCTGCTGCGATGTCAGAGGAAGCCACTTTTGGCCTTACTTTCTCCATCCAAAGGAACTTTCAAATAGCCCTTGTTCAGATCAATAGCAGAAAAGTGTTTCGCTTTGTCCAGGGTACCCAGATTCTGGTAAATGCAGTGGGGAGGCTGTCAGTCAACAATAGAAGAATTATTCTGTTTTCGAAAATCTACGCACATACTCATCTGCCCTGGGCAATTCTTCATCGGGCAAGCACAGAAGCCCAGCTAGTAAATCCTTTTTCAACCATGCCTAATTTTAACCACTCATCCAATTGAGCGTCTATGATACAGCGAGACCCTTCATTGTAGGCTTAATTGGTTTGGGGCCTTTCATTACAAACGAATTTCTTTGGTGCCCTCTTCTAGAATGCTGGAGTGCTTGCCAACATGAGTGTGACCAAGCTGTAAATTCATAACTCTGGTATGTCACTTCAGGCTATTTCTCAGCAACTTTGCTGAAAATGTGAGCCAACAGCTTTGGCAATGTGAGTTGCAATGGTGTCCCAGTCTTCTCTATCCTGCCATTGTTGTTCATGGGCTGATGATGACATGTGTTTACAACTTTACATTTTGTGAAAGGTGTAATGTCACCACGGTCAATTCTATAACCACCAGCTTGAATATCTGGGATTACACCAGTTTTTACCAGGGGTAGCATAAATATAAGAGGACGTGTACATAATGCGCTCCTGGTTTTACCCATAAAGTCACGACCGAGTACAAGATGATCTGTAGCACCTGGCAGAATTAACAATGCGTGAGGCATCTGTCGCACGTTGCCCAAACAAAGCATAACTGTCAAAAAACCACTTCCATTGATTCTGCCAGAAGCCAACAAGAATGTGACGTGTGAATTGTTGTAAATGCAGTGGCCCTTTTCTTTTATCTTATATGCCAATTGTTTTGAACAGACTGAACTAGTAGTGCCTGTGTCCAAAAGCGAATTCACATGTATACCACCAATGATAACAGGGTATTTAAGCTTTTGTACTGCATTATTATTTTTTCCCTAATACCTGAAATGTGCCCAGCTATGCTTCAAGATATAAGACACTGATGCAATGGCGTCGAGGTACAATGGTTTACAACCTCGACAATTGAATTGATGTGGTGTTTGTTGTGATGTTTGTTGCCTAACTTGGCGCGACACACTAGCGTGTGTCTAGATTTATTTTTAGCATGTGATGTGGAAAAGGCTAGAAGTGTTGAGTTTAAGAGACTTTTTTATTTTTACTTGTGTGATTTTGCTGGTCCTTCTTATTTCTGTAATGTGCCTACCAACAGTGAATCTTAGACTATTGAATCTAGGTTTTTCCAACTTTTTCCTTGATTTGCTGTAGTAGGGCTAAATCAGTATTGACGAATTATTGGACTTAAAGAGATTTATTGTCATGGGAAAATATCAAATTCTTGGTTGTAAATTCTCTCAGTGGAGTAGAATTATATGTAGAGAAAAGCTACGAAAATCGTAAGTAATGGTGGGTGAATGGATTGAATTTGTTCATGATAATCTTCAATATTAAATTGAAGATCATGACTTGCATGCTTTAGGTGTTGTCATGTTTCAACTCTTTTAGTTCTATATTGATTTAAGAATAGTTTTTCCGAATAATGATTATACCATTGTTGTTTTAATGATTTACATGAATGAAAATCACCGAAACCAGTTTCCCTTTTTTTTTTAAACAAACTTGCATTATTAATAGTTCATCATGTAACGTGGCTGCCCCATCTTCCCGCTTTCCCGCATGCATACTCGCCCTCCTTCCCTCTCTCACTGTTGCATGGCAACGAGGTTCCCGCCTTGTTTATTGACATAATTGTAAGGAGCTGAGTTCCGGTTACCGCATATCAAACATTGCTGTATTCACTGTAATCAAAGATGTGCAAATTAAACATATTTACCTTCCATGTGTTGGCTCAGACTGAGTTATCCCGAGAATAGTGTTCCCCACACTACAATTACATTGCATAGTGCAAGTAGAAATTTATTAGGCTATGCCATGTCGAGTCCGTTGCTTCCATGTTTTGCTGTTATAATTTGTCACTACTTTCAGTTCTAGCTGAATTGCAGTCGCACTACTGGTTTCATGTTCGGTTTCGTCGTTTTAATAATTGTTAATGCATTCAGTTTCTATGTAGTTGCTAAGTCAAATGTTTTAGATTCAACGTTTTTTCTTGCCCTACGACTTAAGATTATAACTTAAAGCGATTGCTTGAAAACAGTCCCATTCTGGTGTTGGAAAAGTTGTCACCTTAATTGTTAGAATTTCCGCAGTTTATGGCTTTTATTAGATCAAACTGGTCTAAAACGTTTACATTTTGATAAAACATTTACGAATTGCTAATTCCAAATTTGACGAAATCAACAATTTTGAACATAGAACACCAAAAAAAAATACATGTTGAATCTTTCGCATTACAGAAATCATTTAATTAACTTTAACTTTATTTGCTAAAAAGCTGCAGTGCCTAATGGCTGGGCAGCAGACAAAACGAAAGAGTGCCAAGGATGCATAAACATGGACCAAAAGAAATATTAAAATATATGTTCTATAATTAAAGCATTTTCTGTAGAAAATAAAGGCATATAGTAAACAAGATAAATAATAATGCATATTCAATAATTAAAGCATATACTTATACATACCGGGTAGCAATCAAGGTTACATAGAGACGGGTCAAGCAACTGTATAAATAAACGTGGTGTGAAAAAATAATCAAGAAAAAACTAAGAGAATAGCAGTATACAGGGTGAGGCAAAAGTCTGGTCACACGCAAATATCTGCTGATAAAATGGTCGTACGTTAATTCTGAAGACATATTTGTAATGTAAGTCAGATATAACGAAGCCAATGAAGATATTTTCAATGACCTTGAAAACAGCAATCAAGATCATCTGCATTCTATCTTCCAAACGGCGCTAGATATAGCACAAAAATGAATTACAAAGTTGTACGGGAGCATCAAACATGACAAACATGACAAAAACAAACATGACAAAAACAAATTGAAAACCGGAGCGTAATTGCAGTAGTTACGAGGAAAACAAAATAGCAACAAAGTCTTCCCTGAACGTTTTAACTGCCATGCAGTGAAGCTTAAGGGGCTGCCTCTGCAAGCGAGTACACGAGTACACGAGTAAGCGAGTTCCGAGTCCTTCCTACGAGTGCTGTTTAATTTTAGATTGCAGTAAATGAAAAAGGTACGGATTAGGCCTAAAGTATATGAGCCATCGTTACTGAGCTATCATTTGTAATGAGCTATCATTCAC